>VUQS01077394.1:31551-46648 GCA_015108495.1 Heterochromis multidens
AAAGGCCCCCCCCCCCCACACACACACACACACACACACACACACACTCTGATAGATCGTGGCATTTTGCTCTCTGTCTCATGCTCCTCTAAATAATAGATGCCTATCCACATTTTCAGTCTAGCAAAAAAGTGCTGATTCCAGAGAATAGAGACGACGTTTGGTGTTTCAGTGTCAAGCAGATCCCATGTGTACTGTTCCTCCTCTACATTTAGACGACCTGTATACTAGATCTGTTCATCATATCACAGAACATGTACCATCTACACCCCGGATGACTAGCTGGCCCAGTGCACAGTGGACTATGTGATAACAGTGCCTTCAGTAGAGGTATATTCATTTTTTCCCCCTCTTTCTTTCTTCTTCAAAAAGCTTAGAAAAGAGATTCCTGTTGCAGCAGAGGCATTGTTTGCTTTTCTTTCCTGAAGAAATTAGTTAGAAAGGACAGGAAGCTCAGCATGTAGAAGAACCCATTATTGGAAATGGTATGTTGATTAAATTTTCATTGAGACACCGGAGCACCTACGACAAAAGGGGGTTGGAAGCTTTAGGAAAGCCGCGATGGATTGAGATATATGACGGAAATTTTGGTCTCAGTATTTATGGTCTGTGGTACAATAAATGCATGACTCCATCCGTAGCATAATTTATGGGCTATTAAGGCATCAGAATAATTGATGTGAATACTGTGGAGAAAGAGCCCTGACTGGAAATGGAGCAAAAGGCATGGCTGTCATTTTACCCCCACCTCATTGCTGTCAGTTGGACACATACCAAGCTGAACATTAACAAAGGAACATTGCTGCTCTGCTGAGGGAGCTACTTTTCACGCCTTTTTATCATGTGGATGAGTCTGTCAAAAGCCACCCAAGTAAAAGCTGAGGTGTGATTGCTGGGGTCCTGACAATGTTCATGTGGAAGGATACAGTCAACCGAACTGCTACACATTACTGTGCCTTTGCCGAACATGGGGCTGTGTACGGTCATTAGCTAGAGACTGTCATCGTCTGCATTTTGCACTCTTTACCCCCCAAACTCCCCACCCCAAAGTCGAATGAAAGCACAAGGAATTGATGCAAGGTGACTGGATGTCCTCACTTAAACGTCTGAGCAGGTGTGCAGACCCCAGCGGCCTCGTAAAAAAGTCAAAACGGCCGACATAATCAGGCTGTCCTATCCACTCCTTGACTGGTTTCATAAAGCTCTGTGCTCGTTGATTAGACTGCTGCAGACCAGTCAATGGGATATTGATTTTCCTGCCCCATTATTACAGCTGTCACAATTCAGCTGCTTGATTGACTGATGGCCGTGTTCTTATTGCACTTGTTCTGCTGTGTTATAAGCAGTGATGTTTCAGATGTCCTCCACTACTTTTCTCCCTATCGGAAGACTTCAAAGACATTCTTTTTTTTGTTGTTGTGTTTTGGTTTGACTAGAAATCTCACTGTATTTGCTCCGCTTGTAGTGTAGTTGTAGATTGTGACTTTGAATTGGAGCGGTGACCTGAAATTGATTAGCTGGTTCATTCTTTTGAGTTACACATCAAAACAAACCCTGTCGTGCTCCAGCAGCAGTACTACTGTATCTTTCTTTCCAAGAGCATAAAAGCCCGGTCACACCAGCATTTAAAACGGTGAAATTTCCGTTCCAAAGCAGTTCAGGCTTGCTTTGATCAGTGCAGTCACTTTTCTTGCCCTGGGTTAAACATGGGTGAATTTTTTGTGGTGCCGACATTGCTTACAGCATGAGAATCCAAATAAGGGGAGCTAGCCTAGCTAATTTACTGTGCTGCACTATCAACTTTTATTTAACTGCAGTATGTTCAAGTGTGTACTGCTCTACAAAGATTTATTTCTGTGAGTTTCAGTGGTGCAAATCCTCTCTTGCATAAACTGTGTGTCCTTAATGTCCCATTATGACAGCGCTAATGACCTGGCAGTTTGCAATCTAGCTAGCTATTTTTTTCCCCCCGGTTGGAGCTAAATTGGATGAGCCAGCTAAATAAGGTTGTGATTTTATCTGATTTAAAGTATAAATGGATTCAGCAGGCATCTGCATTCCATTAAGGCAAGGAATGGTTTGTAAAAATTCAGAAAATAGTCTCAGAACCCACAGTGAAATCATCACAATGCTTGCTTTGGCCGACCGACTCCAAAATATCAGAATTCCTGAAATGAAACGCAACTAATTTTTACCTTAAAAAAAACTATGACCATGAAATATTGGTGTTTTCCAGATGCATTTCAGGTGAATTTCTATATACTGTTTAATCTATAAGAAAGTATTATACAATATATCTTTATTCCGATATTTATATATGTTGGACATTTTGCAGCGGTTATGTAAATGTACTTAAGTAAAATTTTACATATTCTCCTACGACATTTAGTTGGATAAAAGTGTCTGAAATTATAGTTCATGTACAAGACAAACTGAGTCATGGAATTTCGTTTAGCACATTTTGCGCCTAGTTTTCACAAGAGGTGAAAGGGTAAAAAAGTGTCAACATTTTGATGCATAAACTTTGCATGTAGAGAACATGATTTATACTTTTGAAGTACTGACATTTTTCTGGTAGCTCTTCACTAGTCTGCCTTGATTACCAGGCAAGTCTTTAATCATATATGGCTCCCTCTGGAGCCAATTTAGCGCCAAACTTTTTCTCCCATTTGGTAAGTCTTCACTGAATGATTCCTGGGAACAAGATAACAGTGGGGAATAAACGACCCAGTACACAGAAACTGAAAAAATTTAAGAGCACTAGCTCGAGCATGGTCCTAACTATATAGTGTGTGCAGTAATTCCCAAACTGGCCAGTCAAGCTTTGATGCCTGTTTTATGAATTTGTGAAGTGAATGTTGCTGTGCAGTTTTCTGGTGTGACCGGGCATTGAAGCAGCTTGTGTGTTTCCAAGTGGTGTTAATATTTCCATTAATATCCAAATAAGGTAACCTCATTGCCAGATTGCAGGCTAATAGGTTATTAATTTACAGTATGTAATTATGTGGCAGTTTCTCAAACTGTCTTTTATTTACATAGATGTAGTTGAGCCTAATGTGTAATGTCTGCTCATGTTCACATATGAAAACAAAAGTATTGTTTCTGGCCTCGTGCTTTAAAAAATGCTACAAAGTACAATCTGAAGAAAGTGGAAAAAAGGGATTGGAGTGGCTGAAATGTATTGAACACAGAGCAACAACATATCTATTTATATCCATAAGGTCATTTGAGTTAGATTGGTTTTTTGTGGCTGTTGTTGCTAGAAGTGCACCTGGTCCAGTGTAAATAGCTTGCATATATATTTTTTTTTTTTTTTTAAATATGGCCATCAAAGACAACCTTACTGCTTTTCTATAGTGTGTTCTCTGACCTTAATACTGGTGTATTAATCATTGATCTCTGTGAGATACTGACATGTAGAATGGCATTTTCATATTGAAAAGTAACTGTACTGTCTTGTATACTAAAATTGTGCATGTTAATCATTGTTTGTGAATTTGTGTTGATTTTTTTCTAAAACTATAAGTTAATAAAAATGTTTATTCCAGCTGCTGGTCTTTTCTCTTGCATTTACCCACTAACAAACATACAAGGAGCTTTCTTTAATTTGGAATCCAGAACAAGGTCCTCAGGGGCCCCCAGAGCCCTAAAGTGTTAGTGAATGTTTGGTAATTTGATTGATTGCATATTTGTATGAGAATTTATTACAGCACAGTACAATATCAACTAAAAGGTCGACATTATTAACTGAGCCAATCTTGAGTGTTATTGTTGTTTAAATTGTTCTCACCTAAATTACGTTTTAACAGGATTACCACAAACCAACTAACACCTATAAAACCTGCAGCCAGGATGTGTTATTCCAGCTGGGATATTGCTTAGTTTCTGAATCTCTGAGCAAATTATGCAGTTGCAGTTATCAGTATGTGCAATGTAGTAAAACTTTGCAGGCAACAGGGTGCTGTAAACAGTGAAAAAAAAAGTGCAAAAGGGGGTCAAAGGGGCCACTGTGCAAATATTTGCCCCGGAACATCCTACCAGGTAATCTGGCTAGGTTAAATTATATGTAAGAAATCGTTTTAACTGTGGAAAAGGGATATTTTTCTATATCAAAACTAGGCCTCCCCCAAAAATCAGAATTTTGTCATTAGAATCGAAGGGGGCCACATATAATGTCAAGCTGCCATATGCATTTGTTGGATTAATGAGCCAGGGAGCACACATGTTGCTGTTGTGGCTGTTCAAATCAGGCTCTTTTATCTTAATTTTTGCTTCACTTTAAACAATGTATGAATACTTAAATGAAAGGATTAAATTTACAGTATTGTCGGTTATGAAATAACCTCATCTCTATGCAACTTACCCATTTCAAATATTATTTTGGCACATTTGTTGTTTCTAAAACATGCAGTAGTTTGTGTTCACAATTTGTATTTATATTTCTTTTAAGTTGCTAAAGCATTAATATTGCTGCTGTGCCTTTAGCTGGTAACCTTTACTGTTTAGCCCAACTATGCACTGATAAGTGATGTGTGGTAAAGTATTTTTGAACTTTTTTTTTTCTTCCAGCAAACATAGTGCACATTTGGATACCTGTTACACTAAAACTGAGTTATATCTAGATGATTTAAAGCTGATTAAAGTAACTTAATCATTGCTGTCAACATGCACTTCACAGTGCCTGCAGCTGCTGGTAAAGTTTTAATACGCTCAGGCTGCTACCTTCCCACAATACTGGACCTACATCACACAGGTTCCTTAAGGGGAAAGGCTCAGCTGATCAGAAGAACAGGCTATCAGTACAACTCAGATTTGATATTGATGTGGTATTCATAAACAAGGCTGTCCTCTCCCATAGGTCAAAGCTGTTGTTATGAGCTATAGTCACATTTTGAAGTTAACTGACTTCTAGCTGTTGTCTTAAGAAGTGCACCTTTGTCGTCACACTCCTATAAGTTGTTTCAAGAACTCTTCCATGGGTCAGTTCAGATGACTAAATGGCTAATATGATCATTTAGTTGAGGACTTGTTGAGATAAGTGAATGCTCGACTTGAAGAATCTAAGGTGTTCGATTGATGTTTCAAGACTTTGACTTTCAGGGGGCCGCTCTAATCAATACTTATCACAATATGGCAAATTTATCCTTAATAACAGCATTTCAGATAAAAACAAACGATTTAGTGCCATACAAAACAGAAATTTGGAAAAACAATGAAAATAGCTGATTTCCCAAAACATAAGAACATTTCAGTCCTTAATCTGCCTCGGTCTAAGGAACGTCAAGACTGAGTCCAACTCAGAGACTAAATTTGCTCTAAAAGTAGCAAACATCTGTTGTTAAATGCAACAATGATTAAAGGGAGATATACATTAGGCACCCTTTCTTGTCAGAAAATACAATACTATGACCCAGTTTTAATTCCGGGACCCTACATTTGTAGTACAGAAAGACCTAGATCTATAGATGCTGCTGTTGGATAATTCACAGGGGGACTTTGCAAATATCAAATATAATGTGACAAGTAATGAGATGTTTTAACTTTACGTAAATGGCAACATCATAGCAATGCTTGATTAATCTAAAAGAACCTCCTTACATAATCCAAAGCAAGAAGAGAAGAGAACTGCTGCTTTTGGGATTCACACATCGCTGGCAAGCAAGTCTTTTTAGTCAGAGATCTAAACAGGATTACTTTATGCTACAGCAGTTTGTAGAGCAAAGGAGTGTTTCAGAATATAATCACCCGATTCATCAAAGCCCAGCTTTGCACTGCCGTCTCCACTGTGCATTTTCCCCATCATTAGCCTGGCACAGGCACAGTATCTGTGAAGAATAGAAGTTCCTTTATTTTTGACCTGGGGTTGTCTCTAAGTAATAGACAAGCCGTGGGATTTGAACTCATGCTTTTTCTTCAGAAAAGGTTGCTCATTTTCTTTCACCCTTTGTTGACCTCCATGTTTGATTTTTACAGTATTTATGAGGAACTGCAACCTATTATGCATATAAATGATCACCACTGCCAGTTGTAATGAGATATATATGAATGCATTTCTTTAGAGCAACACCATTCACGCTCTCATGATCTCTTCTACTATTTCCTCCAGTTTGGAAAAACTTTTTTAAAAATATGGTACAAAAATATGGTACAAGCACAACCAGAGGGCTGTTTCAAAATTTATAAAAATTATTAAAGTAAAAGGATTTCAAAAAATTAAAGTTCACTTAACTTTTTTCTTACGTAACTGCATCACACTAGTATTATACGCGTAATCTACACACTGTTATCACACTGATTCTTTTACCTGGATTATTGAGCATGCATCAAGAGACTACACACTGTTAGTTTTCGCAGAGTACTAATTCTAGTTGAGATGTTTATGAATAACTTAAGGTCACTTCATACTTTCAAATCTATCCCCAATTCAGTGTTTGTATCAGGATTTTATAATTAAAGTGCTCTGGTCTTTCACACAGAATCACTCATGTGTTATTCTTTGCAAATGATTACAAAATTCAATATAAGTGTGCTTTCAAGTGACAGAAAGACAGCAATTTTCAATGGTATGTTATCTCTTCTCGCCCCAAAAATGCTTCATATTTCTGAAAATTAAAAGAGTCCGACCTTCCTCCCACATAACCTTTGCTTTCTTTCAAAGAATCAGAGAGGCTGATTGGTTAAAAACAACTGTGCTTTGATGCAAGCTGTAAAGACTCTCAAACTTCTTTTTTGACAGGAAAAAAGTTATGTTGCAAAATTAGATTTGTTTCAGTGGTAAGATAGATAGATAGATAGATAGATAGATAGAGCTATTGTTGCGCCACATGCCACATAATCAAGGATGCGAGTGCCAATGAGCATCTTGCTAATTAAACACAAGGAAACTTCATCACACATTCATCACATCAGGTTTTAGAGGGAAGCACTAACTTTATATACATTTTTCTTAATATAGCAGAGCTCTCATGACAATTAGCACCACAGATGTTTTAAGGTTAAATGGCCATTAGCATAAAAGATTCTAAAATGATCCAATGCACTTATAGATAAAGACTTCAGCCACAGTGAGTATTTATGGATTTCTTTTTAGCACCAGCACTGCTTTGTCACTGGTCATTATAGATGCTCCATCAGTGTTCACTAATTAGGAGGGCGCCTTTCTTTACAGACGACAAGGGAAGGGACACAGGAGGGAGGTTTGGAAATTAATCATTGAGGTTTATTAATGAGGGGGTATCGGCCCTGTGTGGCCTGAGAACAATATGAAAAGGAGTGATCAGAGGCGAGCTCCATCCATCATTCTGGGAAGTGCGTGGAAGCCACCAGCAGAGTAAAGCTTTCAGAGGCAATCTTTAATGTGGGCACAAGTGAAGAAAAGAAAATCATTAACTGAAGTACCATATTAGCTGGACCTGATCCAATATTAACATTTGCTATTGTTTAAAAGACAAATACACTTTATATATTGTATGAATTTCTGTTTTAAAAGCTCCAGCTTTTCATCACTGCTTTCTGCAAATTTTATCATGCTGCTTTACTTTTACTAGCAAATAAAGTACAGAGTCACTGATTGACCAGGGACTGCAATTTGAAGATTTTCAGCATTCTCGGCCCTGACCGACTCAGGGCTGTCATCTGGTGAATTTGTAAACATACTGGAAAATGATGTGCCTGACATTTGTTTTGCTTTTTTAAATCTGTTGTACCTGCTTTTGTTTAATAAGGTAAAACATGTCAGGTAAAGGTGGGTGTACAGCAACTCACTTTCAGTTAATTATTTATACCTCTTTCTAATAGCAGAGCGTTTTATTTGCAGGTGTGAGAGAAGTGAGAGAATATCCTGTAAATTACTACAGTTTAGGAGAAATTGTAAAGTTTAATAATTTATTTTATTATGAAAACAATATTTTGTACTAAAGAAAAGTTGGTTCATGCTTATATCGGTTATAGTGCTTAGAAGGAAAATCATAATTGGCAAAAATCCGTATCAGCAGGTCACACGTTGAAAAAAAATGGAAATCAGAATTGCCCAAGAAAACTGAAATCCGTGCATGTCTAAAAGAAATGTTTAAAATTAATTCCAAAGAATTTAATGAACTTAATGAGTTCAAGGGATAGGCAATATAACTTTTGCTATGGTCAGTGTGACTGTGGCTTAAGAGGTAGAGTGGGCCGTCTTCCAGTCAGAAGGTCGGTGTGTCGCTCCTCAGCTTCTCCAGTCTGCATGTCGAAATATACTTGGGCAAGATACTGAAGTTGCGCTTTATGCATCCATCAGAGTGTGTGTGCAAACGTTAAATAAAGCGTTTAGCTATAGAAAAAGTGTTGAATGTGTATGTGAATGAGGCTTGTAGTAAAAAGCACTTTGAGTGCTCAGTTAGAGCAGACCAGTCCATTTGCCATTCATGATAGTTTATGTTTCGACACTATAGGTATAATGTGACATAAATAGGTGATGCCTATTTTGCATTTTATTTCATCCCAGTCATATATGTGGGTCAATTGTAAATTCCCACTCCAATTATACTTGGTCAACATTATTTTTTTGGCAAGTTTGGTTATCCTCCTGGGATTTAAATCCCACTGAATTAGCTCAGTGTGTAATTCCACAATTCAGAAATGATTTTACCAGAAGGGTGGTAACAACAATGGAACCAGTGTGACTACTTTAAAAAAAATAAAGCCATTATGAAAGAAAGATAACATAAATGCAAATTTTAAGTTTTGGACTATTTAAATTGATAAAAGTCGCTTAGTGGCAGATGATCAGTAATGGAAAATGTTTTAAATAGGGAAAAAAAGGAAAAACTGGGACACAGTCCCCTCTGACGCTCCAGTGAGCTCGAGTGAACCCAACATGGGAACGTTGACTCACAGTGGGCTTCAGCCAAACCACCTTGACCAGCTCCCAGATTTCACTCAGCTTTACAGGATAAACTCAAGCCTCCTTCCAGGAAGCAGCTAGTAAAACCTGGAAGGAGGCAGTGGTTGTGTGTTGGAGGTTTCTGGGGATACAGTCATAACCACTTGCAAGTCCTCCATGATGCTCACAGGGCAAAGTAGGTCACTGATTATTATCTTAGCAAGAAGGTTATACAGCATTAATCCTAGGGTTGTGAAGCAAAAACTAACAAATCTTTCAAAATGTATTTTTATGTTTTATATTTATGTTATAGAGCCAGTCAACACTGGTATTTCTCAGATTTTTGAGGGTCAGGTTAGATAAGCAGGTTTCTAACTGGAAGGTTTCCATTTCAAGTCCCTGACCAGCAGGAACAATCTTAGCAGGGAAAGTGGATGTTTTCCCCCTCCCCCAATGGCTACCCTCAAACTGCCCTTTACATAGACACTTAACCCCAATTTGCCCCTGTGATGCTGCCCTATGGCCAACAGCAGAGGACTGTGACTATGCTGGGCAGCTCCCAGCTGTGAAAGCAGCCGAATGAGTGGGCTTGTAGCCTCTCTCCATAGATAAGATACAACAAATTAGAAAACAAGGTTAGCAGATGCCTCTGAATGCTAACCACGTTCTATTTTCAAAGGGTGACCTAGATCACCCTAGATAGGTTTTATAAGCTCAAAATGTGACCGAGCAAGGACTTGGATTTTCAAAGGATTAAAAAGCAGTCCCTTTAATCTTCTACAATGAATTTCTAAAGGAATAGCAATATCAAGAGAATTCAAAATCAGAAACATAAACTGACATTCAACCTCTACTTTCACTATAGAACATAATTCCACTTTTTATGAACCAGATCTTGTGAGTGAAAAGTTATTCTTGACCTGGGAACAGTAGTCAACAATACAAATCTCCCTCCATCATTCACTTGCATGATCAGTTTACTTCAAGTAAATTTGTCCAACAACTTAATTAAAATGAACTGTGACATTTTTACAATTTGAATTTATCAGGGTTTGTGGGTCTTAAAAAAATTTTTTTCATGCAAAAAAGAGAAGTAATAAACTCGAGTACTCATTTTGTAAAATGAAAAGGTTCAGCAGTAAGTCAAAATTCATGTTTTCACGTCTTTTTCATGGAACACACTCAACAACCACTTACAGTCCAAACTGAAAAAGTAAGTGAACTCTTGAATTTAAATTTTGAATTTAAAGTTTCTAGAACCTTCTTCAGCATCAACAATCTCCTTCAGATGTTTTCTGTCGCTTCATGTTGGACAATGGAGAGAAATCTTGGGCAATTCCTCTCTACAAAACAGCTTTAGTTAATCAGTATTTCCAGAATTTCTTATTTTAAGAGCCCTCTTTATATTATGCATCTCAGTTAATGTAAGGTCCCAGTTCTACCCAGTTTTACAGATGGTTGTGGACACTCACTGTTCTACCTCTCTTCTGACCTCCTCCATACATATTGACAACAATTTGAACCAAAAATTTCAATTTGGATTCATCACTCCATGAGACCTGTTGCCACAGATTTTCATCTCGTTCTTATGTAATTTGGCATACCTCAGACTTTTCTCCCTGTTATCTTTCCTTAAGAATGGCATTATGATAGGAGACCTTCTATTGAGACCATTTCTGCCAGATGCAGAAGGGCCAGATGCATCTCTCAGGTCCTGCGTCAGGTCTTTGCTGGATTTTTCCATATTTCATGAAGACATGACTTTCAGATACTGTTCATCTGCTGTACATAGTTTTTAGGCCTGCCACTTCTTCCTTCTTATCCTCCACTTGTCCGGTTTTCTCAAAACTGTTTTCTGGATGTTCTGTGGAACATTCAGGTGTTCTTTTACAAATGTTTTCTTGGAGAGCAGTGGTCTCATTTGTTGTTTCATTCCATTAACACCATCAGTGTTTTTCTTGTAGTGTGGACATAGATACAACCAAGATTTAGGAAGTTGTAAAGTTTTATGCAGGTTTTTTTTTTGTATTACCCTTGGATTCTTTTTCATCTCTTTCAGATTACAGTGTGCTTTTTTGTATGATTTCTGCAGGACACCCACTCCTAGGCCAAGCAGCAGTAGTTCTGAGTTTGATCAGCTTGTGGATATTGTGTCTACAAAACAAACTGAGAGAATCAATAAATACCCAGATCTTTGGAAATGCTTTTGTAGCCTTTTTCAGCTTCATGCATGTATGCCTTTAGTTATAGAGGGCACCTCTACAAACAACACTTGCAGTCTCATTTCCCTAATTTTAACTTCTGGGGAAGTTTTAACATGGTACACTTTTTGTAACCTGTCTGATTGCCCAGTTTGTTCATATATAGTCATAAAAGTACAACTGTTATGTTTTCTTAGTCACATTGTGTTTGCAATGACTTAGATGAAGATCAGAAACAGTGTATGAAAAATACTGGTAATTCTAAAAGATTCACTCATTTTTAACTGCACTTGACTCAGAAAGATTAAAACTGTAATATATAAAGATTTAAACTGCAAGAGAATTACTACTGCACTCATCAGTGTGAGACATGATGCAAACTGTGGTCTTAAAGGCCCAGGAATTCAAACTAATCACTCTCCAGCCTCTTCTTTTAGAGCTTTTGCAGCTCTATAACGGTTTCACGCTACTTGCACACCCACAAGAGATCCTTGTCAGGGAAATGTAAACAGTCCTTGTCCTGTCTTTGTTCAAAACTGTTCTCACATCACGACTTGTCTGCAATTACCTGCTTCATCCTCAGCGAACATCTCTTCATCTCTTGTCTCCTCCATGTCTGTTTGAATGGCGTCCTTGTCCTTTCTCACTGCAATGGTGTCAAGTCTTTCCTTTTATGTGCAGTCTGTTGAATTTTCAGGTTTTCTTCAAGAAAAAGCAGGCGTGTAACAAAGACATATCAGTTTCATGTTGTTAATATTCATTATTTGTTAGTTGTTATATTGGTTCTCCTTTTTGTCATTTTATTATAGCAGCTTCTGCCTGCTTTGTATTTGCTGTCTGTACATAAAGAGTTCTCTAACGCTTTTTTAAATTTTTTAACCATTTAAGAATATTTTCTGTAACTGAGCATCTAGAGCATCTATGGGTGGTGTGTTACATTTTGTATTGACTCTAAAGCTTTAAGAGGTAAATCTGTGATTTGGGATATAATGTAAAAAGCAAACAGTATCTATAGTAATATAGAAATTAATTACACAAATAATATCCATGGTATACACTGGAATTGTCTGTTATTGCATGTGTTTCATCAGAGTGGATCAGTATTTATAATTAGTATCTACCTGAGGAAACTTATAATTAATCAGCTATAGTTGCTGTAAGTGTTGAGCCTGCATTCATTATCTGCCTGCAGTGGATGAACAGAGGCAGCTGTCATTAATGACTGTTCAAACAGCTTAGTTCAACATGATATTTAATATGTAACAAGCAGCCATATGCTTGGATTCTCTCAGATTATATGCTATATGTCACTGGGAACACACTTTAAGTCTGGATGTTGTTTTGCTCTTCTGTGGGAAACTTCAGTCTTTTTAACATAATGTTGGTGTAGAAGTAAATGAATTAAAGCAGTGGATATTTCTAAAATATATACCCATGGTTTTTATTTCTTTTATTTAATCTTTTTTCATCATCATTTCCATTGCCAGTTTTATTGCAGAGCATTGCATGGCCACAAATTATTACCAATGTGCATACACTGGTGATCAAGGCGCTGATAGATGATTGTTTTCATGCTTTATTTTTATTTATTTATATTATCTTTTCTTTTGTAGCGTGAAGATTTTTCTTCTAAAACCACTTTTAAAAGAAGGATTATGTCAAAGTTCAAATAATAAACCTTAATGATAAATCTTCCCTGGATCCAAACAATAAGTTGCTGAAACTAAGTTAGAAATAGACTTTTTTTCAGTATATTTAGTCACATAAGTGGAGTTTCAAAAACGAACCCTTTGAAACAATGAGTCATGTTAGCTTGTTCCTTTTATTCTGCCATTCATTAATACAGAAACAGAACAAATGTAATTGTGTAAAAATGTCTCTGTGCTCAAATTGTGAGCTGAGGATGTTTTACAGTGTGTTGGGATTTAACAGCTCCTCTGCACAATTTTGAGCACAAATACTTATAAGCAACTTTTCGCTTTCATCATGTCTGTCCTAAAGGGATTACTGGTGTTTTATTTGAAGAAAACCTGCAGAACCACATCCTCTAGGTTTAGCTTCAGTTTTTTGTTTTTTGTTTTTTTTTTGTTTTGCAAGTGATAATAACAGTAACACCTCGTCTGGAATTATAAATTAGGTGTCATTGCATGTGACAACCTTTGTCTGCTGTTTAGTGCTTGGAAATGTATAATTAGTCTAAAAGCTTTGATCAACTTTTAGAACTTTTATCTGCCTATTGCTGGAAATGTACTGTAGCTTTTAGTACAGTAGAAATCTTAACATTACAGGGAAATAATTCACAGGTGGATACAAGTACAAAAATTAGTACATGTACTTTTTCTATAATTACTTTTTTGATGATGCAGGAAAACTCAAGGCGGTGGCCATTTTCATATGGCTGTCAAGAAAAGGCAGGAAAATATAATTTTTTTAGATAAAGTAAAGATAAAGTAATACTTGCCATTCTAAATGAACTTGGTGATTCTAAAGTGGTCATTGGGGTTACAGTAAATGGTTATGTGTTAGCCCTAAAAAACTGAGGATAGGGTAGGCCAGCATGAGAGAGTATGCATGCATCAAATACATTAAATACATCAAACATGAAATTAATTGAATTGCACTGGAATAAATTGGCTCTGTATGAATGTTAAATGTCTGAACCTAGTTGTATGCATCATAGTGCTGTAAAAGGATTATCTCGCAACCTGCACAGCACTAGGCAGCTGCAATTGTCAGTGGGCCATTGGAGCATCATGTAACATATGTGTCATTGCAATTTTTTTGTTTTTCTTGAAACATAGAAGCTTAGAAGTTTTAAGTTATAAATGTGTTGCCAAAAGCATATAAGACAAGAGTAAAATCTCTTAAAGGTATCTTAAATGTATGGAAATGGCGGCCAAACTGGAAAGAAAATTGAAATTGTAAAAATGTAATTGGCTAATGGGATTTTTCTAATTAATAACTCCAGAGGGACACACTTTTTTGGTGCCTGTACCCACATTTACAGCTACATTAAAAAGAAAAATCAAACCAGGCAACACAAACAAGCAAAACAAAAACCAACAGTGTGTTTTAGCTCCTTGTGACCTTTGATCTACATAAGATAAATGTGACCTTTATCTATATAGATCTCATGTAGATCTCATAGTCATGAGAGTCAAGAATTTACGCAGTGATTATTAGCACAACTATAATATTCATACATGCTGTGGGACTGAGAGAGAACGGTAATAACTGACAGCTGACGTGATCATGTGTACATGATTAGATTAACAATGCCTTTCATCTTCTGTCACTATCTGTTATCATTACTAACATTGTAGAAAACAGTCTTCACATGGTATTACATTGTTGAGGAGATGCAGCAAAATAGCAGATTACAGTGGGTGCATGCTAGTTTGTGACACTATTAAATAACTCACCATTTCTACAAAACATTTAGAAAATTATATTAATTATAATAATAATGATTCATTAAAAAAAGTAATGTGACTGTAGTTTGATTTATATATACTACCAGTCAAAAGTTTTAGAACACCCCAATTCTTCCAGTTATTTATTGCAATTCAAGTCGTTCAAGTCCAATGAATAGCTTGAAATGGTACAAAGGTAAGTGGTGAACTGCCAGAGGTTAAAAAAAAGGTAAGGTGTATGTACATTTCAGAATTATACAAAAAGGCCTTTTTCAGGGAACACAAAATGGGTTAACAATTTAAAGCTGTTCTGCAGCAGTGGAGGTTGATCAAGCCTTGAAAGCTGGTGCTACTAATTCCTACAGGTGTTCCAACTTTTCTGGATTACTTACAACCCCCTCTGTCTGCATAAAAGCAGTGTTGGAACACACTGTGGTACCATACCCTCGTGAGCATCAGCTGAACAGTATTGTACTGCAGAAAGTAGTGTGTTGCTACAAAAATGGCGAGAAAAAGGCAATTAACAATGGAAGAGAGACAGACCATCATAACACTTAAAAATGTAGGTCTTTCCTACAGAGAAATTGCAAAGAAAGTCAAGGTGTCAGTGAGTACAGTTT
>VUQS01077398.1:15380-32259 GCA_015108495.1 Heterochromis multidens
TCCCTTTTTTTTAATTTTTTTTTTTTTTGTGGGTTTTTTTTTTTTTTGTTGCTACTGAATGACTAAAGGCATACATTTGTGTAAGCAGTGCACAATAATTATCTGAGCATGAAGGAGCAACTGCAAATTCAAGAAGTTCTGAAGCCAGAGCTGAGTAACTATGACAATAAAGAGATTCAGTGCATGCATAAAAAAGCATCACTGTCTCCCATAATGATGTTGCACTTAACAAATGCAAGCCATTTCAGCAAACCCTTGCATATATAAGTGTAAGTATTCACAGAGCATCATGAAGCCGCCCACTCACTGTCTTCCTCAGTCTGAAAGGTGACCTCTCTGCTCTCCTTCTTGCCTTCCGGGTTGGCCAATGCCAGACGAACGTGTACCGCACGAAAGGGTGGCAGGTCTCTCAGGGTGAAGTGAGAAGTGTTGCGATCCACAGACAGGCATTCCCTGACGGTCGCGTTGTTTCCTCCTCCACTTCCCCCTGTTGGCATGGAGTAGCGGTAGCACAGAGACAAGGAGTAGGTGTGACAGCGGGTGAGGTTGTATCCCAGTGGCTCCCACTGGAGGGTCAGCTGCCGGGGCTGGATCTCTGTGGCTGTCAGACCACGCAAGGCACGCATGGGCTCTGAAAGAGATAGGAAGAAGAAACTGATAACAGGCAACACTGTGGTCATATTTACTGGTTTTTGCAAAAGAATACCAAAAAGAAGAAAAACCAAAAGCACAAGGAAGCATTTTGTTCTTTAGGGCATCCAGCATGGACTGGAACTTACATAGCACATTTCTACTCTGAGCACTCAAAAGCACTTTTTACTACAAGCCTCATTCACCCAATCACACACACATTCATTCATACAAGCTCTTTTTTTTTTAAAACAAGCTAAGCATCTTGTCATGAAAAATTAAATACAATGGATGGATGGATGGACAACCATGTGGTGTTTATTTCTAGTTAGGAGGGGTAAGTAAATAAAATTTATTTAGAGTTTATTTATACAGCACCTTTCAAGATAAATATCACAAAGTGCGTGCTTTGCAACAAAAAGAGTCCACAGATCTCAAGCTCAGAGGAAGAGAGTTCCAGGGTCTGGGGACCAAAAAGCTCTGTCTCCTTTAGTTTTTAGCCTAATATGCTACACAGCCAGCAGACTCTGATCACATGACCTCAGGGACCTGCTGGGGACATATGGAGGTAAAAGTTTTCTGATGTACGCTGGTGCTTTTCCATGTAGTCAGAAAAAGTCAGAACCAGAATCTTAAAGTGGACTCTAAAGTTGATGGGGAGCCAGTGTAACTGAATAAGCAACAGTGTGACATGACAAAACTTATTCAGACTTATTCAGAAGCCTCACAGCAGCATTCGGAACAACCTGCAGATGTCGCAGGGAGGTTTTATTAAGGCAGGTGAACAATGAATTATAATAATCCAGACCTGATAAAATAAATGCGTGAGTAACAATTTGCAGTTCAGAGTGTGACACAATGGAACTCAACTTGACAATATTCCTTAAGTGATGAAAGCAAGAGCTAACCAGAGATTTAACATGAGAACCGAAAGTGAAAGCTGCATCAAAAGTCACAAGTCTAATGTTCCTGATAGAAGATTTAGCAAATGTGGTGAGAGGACCTAGACTTTCCATTACCTTAGGTACAAATCTGTCAGGGGCAAAAACAAGGACTATTGTTTTCTCTTCATTAAGTTGAAGAAAATTGTCAGCCATCGAACTTGTTTATAGTCTAATTACCTATGCAAGATCTGTAGCTTAGAAGAATCTTGGGGCTTAAAAGAGATATATAACTGAATGTCATCTACGTAGCAGTGATAAGAAATGTCCTTAGAAGTGCTCAAAATGTGCTGAAGAGGGAACATATATAGAAGAAACCGTAAAGGCCCCAAAACAGAACCTTGAGGCTCACCATAGGGTTAGGGTGGACGTGGAAGAAGACTCTAACTTAGAAGCAGCCACAGCAAAGGATCGTTTAGAACAATTCCAAAGCAGACCCCAATACAACCACCTAGTATCAGCATATCAAGCATAATGTGATGGTCAACAGTATCAAAGGCAGAGGTCAAGTCCAACATCAGCAAAACAGAACATTCTCCTGCATCACGTTGCATCAAGATACTGTTCTCTGTTGAAGCAGATTTGTATGATTTATGCCTACAAGAAACACATTTTCACCTGAAAACATTATAAGAATGCTGTTTGTTAAACTGAGACAGCAACAGTTGCTGCTGACTTTTCAAACTTACACTACAAGGTTAAAGAGAAGTGAAACAATGGAAGAAAAATATAACTGCCTTAAGAAGTAGCTTGCAAAACAGCTCTACATTGCTTGTAACACAAATGAGGTTCAGCCCTTGCAGAGAATCGCATAAGAACGATAAAGTCTAATTACTGCTGTCATGTGTGAACACTGTGATTGCAGTTCTTCTTGTCCCTGTGATGCAGAACGTCCAGTTTCAAGCACACAGGGGTTATTTCTGTCTTGTAGGTTGGCCTGGATCTCCAAGTGTACTGCTGAGACTTTAGATAAACCAAGATGAGGGCAATGCCCTCAGCACATTGTGGCAAGGCAGTACAGAGCTGCAGACAGGGGAAGTAACAGCTATAGCCCTGCTGCTTCACTAAACATAGATCAGAAGCTGCTACGTAAAAGAATAAGCAATGTCACGGAGGAGACATCAGCTTTGAGGGGACAGAAACAAGACAGAGAAGAAAAAGTCCTGAGAGACCTTGTGATTTAAAAGATGTTCTTCCCAAAAGGGCAAAATGTACTGAGTTGGACTGGTTCGTGCTTTGACAGCTGATATAGGCTAAAACCTTCCCATAGAATAGCAACAATCAATCATAAGGAAGAAATTTAATTTCAGAAATATGTATCAGACACGTCATATCAAGGGTGGCTGAGTATAACTGGATTGATAGATTTTTTTTAACAGTATCAGCCCTGTGCAGCAGCCCAATCCTGTTAAAACCACGTCTGCCACCAGCAGCTCACTGACTGAATGTTCACCTTCTGCTCCAGACACCATTACTCATCATTAGAGCAGCATCACAGCAGCCACTGTCCTGTCCTCTCCACCCGCCTGTCCTCAGCCAATCCTGCCCCAAATCGACATTCTGCTTGATTAGCCTAATCAGTAGGATTAGCCAGAGGCAGAGGGAGTGATGGAGGGATTGAGGGGCTGGACAAGAGATGAGCACGGGAAGAGGAAATGATGAATGGGGGAGAGTCCCAGTGGATCTGCACATTTCATGCCATTCTCCTCATCTTTAACAGCTGCCTCAGTGAGCTGCCACTGAGGTCTGTCCCTCTTGCCAGCAGCTATGTTAAAATTATGATGGACCATCAGTTAACACCCTCATACTTAACAGTGGAACCACATGAGGTTTGGACTGCTGATACCTTTGAATGGTTTCTACAGGCACTGGCATCTAAAAATGTAACTACTAATATTTAAAGTGCATTGATGTTCTGTAGCGTCGTGACAGCTCGTTGATGTTTTGCAAAAAAAAAAAAAAACAAATGTGGGTAATGGAGTGTAGGTCATAAAAATGCTGCCATTACTGCTAAAATGACTTATTTGGAAAGCCATCAAACAGCTAAAATTTTAAAAGATGCGAATAAAATTAAGCGTTTACCATTTGCTACCCACTTATTTCAACACTTACATGATAATAGCTTTGGCCATCATCTTTATGAGTTATGAAAACACTATACTCCAAATAACTATTGCTATCTGGGAACAAAGCGCAGCTGGTTTGGAGGAGGAGCAAGAGCGAGGCTCGAGGTTATTCATGACAGAAACTACACATTTTGTCCAACTATGTGGCCCCTTTTCCTGAAGGACCACACTCACTGGTGCTGGCTCCATCTGATTGTTCTCTGTGCATTTTGTATGTTTCTGTTGAATTGTATGAATGCTAAAAAAAAAAGAACATACTATTTCAGATCTTTCCTCATAGAGATTCATGGTGTTACATCTGGTTTTACATACACAAAGTATAACCAGGTTCCTCTGCACTGCTAGACAATCACTGTGGCAGAGGGAGTGAAGAAAGAATTTTCTTTTTTAGATGAAGACCCCGGCATTCCAACTTTGAATAGAAAGCTTTGGGCAATCTGACAAACACTTTATTTTAAGCATTTTGAGATTTTGAGATGTATGGGCTGGCAGCAATATACTACATCAATTATTAATAGGTTAATCTCTTTCTCCCAAAGACAAAACTTGAACATATGCTGCTTTAAGCAAGAAAAGGAAAAGAAGGTATTAATACTGGAGTACATGGCACATCTGCATTCATGCCAAGATCTCCCATCTGCAGCCATACAGGATGCATTTAGACTGGGAGCAAAAGCAGATTGGCACATCATTCACATAGCATTTGAACTGGAGGTCTGTGTGGTCAGCAATGCTGAACAATAGGCCCATAGGATTAAAATCCACTGCACCAACAAGGATGAAATGTGACAATTGACCAGTGTCCAAAAAGGAAATGCTCTCTGATAAAAGAAATGACTCCCGGAGACACATTAGGAAGAAAAATTCATCCAGAGTTTGATGTCACAGGGCCTCTGCTGTCTGCTGCTTTCTCCCTGGGGATAAAGCTTCAGATGTGAGCAATGGGAGTCGACAGGAGGTGGGCGAGTGAAAGACACTGACAAGAGTGGATCAAAGAGTGTGGCAGGTGACAGGGACGTCATGCCATCTACTTGACAGAACAGTGGGGTGTCTTTTTCACCAAGATGAGCAGCACAGCAGCTAAAACACAGAAGAGAGGTAGTGGAAAGTCCCTGCCCTCTGCTTTGCGTGGCATAAGGTAAAAAAAAGAAAAAAAGAAAAAGGGAGAACTTTTATACTACACAACCCCTTGTGCTACACTGTGGTCGACAGCTGGGCTTAGACCAGTCCTAAACTAAAGAGCATGGTGCTTCAGCCAAATTTCTTTACACATCATCCCCTTCTCACTGAACTCTCATCATGCATGTAAATGAGTACAGATGAAAGCATAACTAGATGCTCATATAAATTTGTGTTTTCATTATGGGTAAGCCACAGATAAGTAGAAAGCATTTGACACCTTCCATGGTGAAACAACAAACACACCTTTTGTTCTTGTTTGGCTGCAGGCAAAGTATAAGTTAAGTAATATGTCATATCACCTCAGAACCTAGGTGAATCTCAGCACATCAGTGTAGGAACAGACTCTGAAAAGTCTTCTGTTTGCTGTTATGTGTCATAGCAACTACTCAAATATCACGTGTGTAGTTAGAGTTCCTCAACCTCAGGCATTTTATTAGAAATGACAGTCAAGGGACAAGACAGGGGAAAAACCAAAGCTATCAGGATGTATCCTCTGGGAATCATGAATTGACTGGTAGCAAATTATGTACCAATCTATGAAGTACAAAAAAAAGTAAAAACATTGACCTGATTTGTTGGGTCCAACCAGCAATGTCTGGGGCTTAAAAGTGAAATCAACACAAAAGTGCCAGAAACATAGCCACTTGAGGGTGGCTCCCAAAGTAGGTCAATCCCCATAGAGTCCCATGTTAAAATGCCCAACTAAACAGCATTAAAAACACATTTAGAGCCCGAAAAAAGGTTTTGGTCTCTATGAATAGTTTGCTCCTTAATAACAACTTTACATTGGGGAATTTTTTTAAATAACTCATCCACTTAGACATTAAGTCATCCTCTGAGTACCATGAAGGTTAGCACAAAAATTAATGGCATGGCTCATGTATGTCAGACATGAATTTAATTTTGTTCATCAGAAACAGATGCAAAGCTTGCAAATCAGTTCCCAGTATGCTATGGGTAATGTAAATGTTGCCATAGTCATAGTCAGTAAATGGCGTGCACTTCACTGTTAGGCCTGTTGCACGTTGCGCCTATATTCCTTTATATTCTAGCAAATCTTTCAATTCATGCTACATTAGCTATTAGCAGTTCCTCTTTGCATATTCACCTTGGGTATTCAATAAACACAGACATCATGTAAGAGAAAGTAATGCTGCACCAATAAGTGTTTAGTTTTACCTGAATATGACTGTCAAAAAGTAGTATGGTATTTTGATTCAAGGTCAAATTTTGAGCAACTATGCCAAATATTCACATTTCCCATTATCAAAAGTGAAGAATTTGCTGCCCTTCTTTGCGGTATTTGGCTCTTGAACCAATCAACCATTTTTTTTTAAAGCTTACCATGGATACATTTAAAAATCTCAGGCATTTTAATATATTCAATTTCTCATCTCTTGTCTTTCTTTTACTGTTTAAATGAAAAAAGCTCCACCTATTGAGGTTTTTTCCAACCAATACCATTATTTCTTGTTGCCAGAGCAGCTCTCTCTTTTTTGTAATTGAAACCCAATGAACCTTGATGTTGAGAATTCTTTTTTCAAGATACTGTGATTTTCAATGTGACTTACCTGCACACTTTGTCCTGCTGATAAGTGGGGGTCCGGGTGCTCCAGTGCCTCCCTCTCCAGGCCGGGTGAGCAGGACACTGATGTGATACTCTGTGTCTGGCTCCAGATGCCAAACCTTATATGTAAGCGAACCCACACCATGAGTCTCTGTCCATGTGGACTGGCTGGCCCGAT
This sequence comes from Heterochromis multidens, assembly GCA_015108495.1. Classification (NCBI taxonomy): domain Eukaryota; kingdom Metazoa; phylum Chordata; class Actinopteri; order Cichliformes; family Cichlidae; genus Heterochromis; species Heterochromis multidens. The sequence continues at coordinate 22,005 of VUQS01077398.1, forward strand.
ACTGGATTTCCCGCCGAATGACCGGCCCGTCCCCCACGATGGAGTTAGTGTTGAGCTGGATGATCAGATAGGTGGGACCTGCCCGCAAAAGCTGGGGGGGTGCAATTGGCGTTGGGGGCACTGAAATAGAGAAACCAAACCAAATTCCTCTGAAATTTTTTGAAAGTACTTCTCATTAATTTCAGTTAATATAAGAATCAAGTTTTGGAAATAACAGCAAAAACTAAATAAATAAATGCAAGGGTGTCTGTGAGAACACTGATGGAAAACAGGTTGCATTGTCAGCAGGAAAGAACATTCGAAGAACAGCAAAGGAGAAGTGAAGGATTTCTGTCATTTTGTTTTACAGTTTCAATAACATTATTTCTGCTCTACTGGAGCATTTAGTCATAAAAATCTTTTAATCATATCAGTACTAGGAGAAAGACAGATAGAGCAAGAGCATGAGAGGCTCTTGAATGCTGAAAAATCTTAATTTTCACTCTAATGATGCTGAATAAGAGCTTATTTGCATGAATAATTGTATAACTAATCCAGTGCTCTATGTGCATAAAAACCTACAGCCTTGATGGATAATGTGACCCTATTCAACCAGGCGAACATTAAATTAATTCATCACACGGTGCTGTAGGTGAGGAACTGGGTGTGCAGGGATGCTGACTGATATATTGCAAGGTGATAACACCTGCCTAAAGAGGTTTTACGACAAGTTATTGAGACATAAAGAAAGAGATGGTGTTTCAAACAAACAATTCTGCGCCTTTCAAAACACACCTATTTCATTTTTGCAGAGAGTGTCAATGACGTTTCTGTTCTGCTCACTTATTAGCAAATGTCAGTGACAATGAAAGTGTAAATTAAGTGTTATTTTGGAACGACTTCTTGTTATTTAAAATCCTTCACATGTACCTCTGTGCAGCTGAATTTACCCAACCCTGGAAAAACTTGTTGAAAAGATGACTGTCAGATGCTGAACATTTAGGTTTAGTAAAAAAAAAAAAGTTAAAGGTAAGAAGGCTAGAAAAAGATGTCCCTTTGTGTCTATCTTTGGTCAAAACCACCTCTGCAAACTCCTCAGAGACCAGCAGATTTGAACCTAGACCCTTCTTGCTTCTTGCAAGGTAGCACTTTTGCTTACCACTGAAAATAACTGCCACCCAGTAATACTAGTTTGTGGACTGAGTGGATGCTGCGTAACTGTCTGATCGCAACCATTTAACAACCAAATATAATGTCAGTAAATATCATGTTTGAAAAAACCCAAAGCCACATGCATTTTTTGAAACAAAGGCTAGTAATGACGTAGATAAACCTTCACTTTCAAACCATTTTTTGAGGCATCTTTCCAAAATCCTGAAACGATGACTTTTCACTTTTGAACCAAATTTCAAATCAAATCTGGTCAGCCAGATTTAGCGCAGAAACAACATCCATGGATGTATGGTGCTGGCTGGGACACACCTCTTTAAGGTCATATAGGTAATCAGAATCCATTGAACTGCTATGTCCAGAAATGTGTTATTATTTAAAAGAAAATTCTATTTTTTTTTCCCTGTGATTTTTGGTCTAGCTTATTAATTGAGACAAAAATGTTTCACAGTTGCTATATGGGATTACCACTGGAGCCATTTTGTTACAGCATTCTCTCTTAATACTGGACTATTTCCAAGGTAAAATTGCTTTTTCCACTGACAGGCTCAGATAGTTGTGTGACTTAAGGTAAAAATTGATATTAAACACCTGGCATAGCTCTCTATTCGGGAAACTTGGTAGCTCACCTCATACGATTGACACTTGATAAAAAGTGACATTCATACTCATCTCTGAATCCCAGTGTGTCTACAGGCTCTGGCTGGCTTTCAACATATCAGCAGTTACATGTAATGGCACATGACCCTGTGGACCATTATAAGGATGTCATCAGTCTTTTCAGTTTGACGATCACTCCTATTTATTTGAAACTGAGCACACAGATAAGGAGCTAAATGAAAGAGAAGATGGGACTCAGTGGGTGGGTGAAGAAAGAGAAAAAAAAAAACTTTTCAGGAAGCTGGGAGTGTTTCTGCACTCACTCCTCTGCTGCTCAGTGAGAAAGAAAATTTTCTCTGTAAAGAGTGGGACCTGTAGATGCCAGGTATGAAAAATTTCCACGTGTCAACTGATGAGAGAAATCGCAGCTGTGCAACTCCAAGAATCTATGGCTCGGATAAAAATTGCCCTCCTGGAGATGGTGTTTCACCTGCACAAAATCAACCGGAAGAAAAGACCAAGGTCGCCCAGAGTGACGGCTCTGCTCTAAATACGGTACATAAAACTGCATGTTGTCATCTTATTCATGCAGGGGAAACTTGCAAACACAAACTATTTCATCTGCTTTGCTGCTACTTGTCCAGCAAAAACATAAGCTGAACAGAGGGCTACCCACGGTCAACAAAACATCATAAGCAAAACAACATGTCAGCGATTGGGTCAGCCAGCAGGTATCCTTGAGACCTTTGCCAGGCAGCTAATTTACATTCAGTTATACAACAATCTACAGCCTCTCAGTAGAAAATACAAACACTTTTACCTTGACATAGACAATTGCCCAGCTGGATTACATTGCAGCTGTTTCACAGTTGCTGGTAATACTGTTCTTACACAATATTGGACTGAGAAACATTTCTTTCCCTGTTAATAATTTAGACCCCACAAGATGTGAAAATAGAAAAAAAAAATTAATAGGTTAAAAAAAAATACCAAAGTTTCCTTTTAGCTTCCTTTTAAAGAGCACAAGGAACAAATCTAATGATTTGTGGATGTTTGGACACGCAGATATGTTCAATAAGTAATAATAGTGTAATAATAATAGAATAATAATAGAGATAAGCAGCACACTCAGTCCTAAGCCCTGTACTACGAGAGTTCAACATAACCAGGGGATCTTTCTGTTATTTGGATTCACTTACCCTAACATCGGCAGTCAGGATAAGCGGTCACACAAAGCTGGTTATCAACTTGCTAAGTTAACCCAAAGTTTTCCCTGTGTGTTCACATGAGAGGGGTGGTGTTGGCAGCATTTGACCAATCACAATTATGGATAAGTGTACTGGCAGCAAAACAGCTGATTTTACAAAGAAAGATAAAACTATAATATCAGAAATATATGGAGTGGTTAAACACATAGTATAGACTGAAAATAACACAGCTGATGCAGAAAACATTGAGGTATAATAGGAAAAGCACTCTACAGTAGTTTAGTATTAAAGACGCAGAATAAACTTAGAATGGCTGAATGAATGGACACTTTAAGCTCTTTGGTCAATAAGACCGGAAAAGAGCTACTATATTAATAAAGTTTAGCCTATTTGAAGCCAGGAAAGAAAGCCGGCAAAAATGCCAACTGTATAAGTTAACACACATATCAATACCACAGCTCTACTGTTAAGAAATGGGAAAATCTGATGGATTATAATGAGTCTTTGATTAAATTAATGTTTAAAAGGCAGTTTTAGTTCTTATTCTTTCAGCTGCAGCCTTAGTGCTGTTTAAAAGCCTGGGAGCAAGTACAGAATAAATCTAAAAACAGGATTCAAACGCTGGTTTAGTTTACATGCAAATGGAGAAAAAAAAAATCAAGGAATAAAGGTGTTTCTAAGAATATATATTTCTTACTCATCATCAGGGAAATGCAAAGATATTTAGACACTATTAAAAAAATGTAGACTCTCCTACTATCCGTGCACAGAGGTCCAAGGGATTTTTCAGGAGTGGTGACGTTATTTTCTGGGGAATTGCTTGGTAAGTAAGTGATGATTTCATATCTGCTGATCTCTAACCTGGAACCATTCACAGCATGTGTTACCGTGGCAGTATACCCAGTAATAAAGTGAAACGACTTTATAGTACAGAAAGCCCAAGGTTAACCCTGAAATTAGCCAGATAAGATGAAATCCTGTTTCATTGTAAAGGCCTCTGACGTATACAACAAGGTCAAATCGAAACATGAAACACCACTGTCTTATTTACAACTTTGTTACTTATTTTAATGAAATTACTTCAGAATTGAACTATTTTTCATTTGAGTTCAATTCAATTCAATTTTATTTATATAGCACCAAATCACAACAACAGTCGCCTCAAGGTGCTTTATATTGTAAGGTAAAGACCCTACAATAATACAGAGAGAAGAGAAAACCCCAACAATCAGATGATTGTTCCTAGGATAGTGGTTCCTAGGATATTTAAAAGTAAAATGGGAGGCAGAGCCTTCAGCTTTCAGGCCTCTCTTCTGTGGAACCAGCTCCCAGATTGGATTCGGGAGACAGACACCCTCTCTACTTTTAATATTAGGCTTAAAACTTTCCTTTTTGATAAAGCTTATAGTTAGGGCTGGATCAGGTGACCCTGAATCCTCCCTTAGTTATGCTGCAATAGGCCTAGGCTGCTGGGCTGCTGAGCGTTTCTCTCTCTCTCACCTCTGTTCACTCACCATGTGTTTATACACCACTCTGCATTTAATGAGTTATTATTAATCTCTGGCTCTCTTCCACAGCATGTCTTTGTCTTCCTCCCCTCGCCCCCAACCGGTCGCAGCGGATAGCTGCCCCTCCCTGAGCCTGGTTCCGCCGGAGGTTTCTTCCTGTTAAAAGGGATTTTTTCCTTCCCACTGTTGCCAAGTGCTTGCTCATAGGGGATTGTCTGATTGTTGGGGTTTTCTCTTCTCTCTGTATTATTATTGTAAGGTCTTTACCTTACAATATAAAGCACCTTGAGGTGACTGTTGTTGTGATTTGGCGCTATATAAATAAAATTGAATTGAATCAAATTGAATTGCTTACTGGCCAGATGTGTCTGGGGCTGGAGTAACAAAAGTAAATACAGGAAGAAGGTGATGTGCTCTGGACTATTTGAGAACATGGAGAATTTACATTCATTTCACGGCTAGTTGCTAACCTGTACAGACCTTTACACATCTATAGTACCTTGCCGCATCCCAGAATGCGAAACATACGTGGCTACGGGAAGGTTTTTAGCTCAAACTTGTACCGGACACTTTGTAGTGGTTCGGATTGAGGTCGGATAATGTTCACACCATAAACAAACTGCTCCGGAGTTCATTTGGAACAGCACCGAGACCACCTCCTCCAAAGGGTCTTGATGCGGTTGTTCTGTTCCGCACCCGAGTGCGATCACTGTGTTCACATCCGCACAAATGAACCGCACAGAGTTTGATTTAAACGGACTAAACACGGCAGGTGTGAAAATGCCCTAAGTCAGCCTAAATTGTCTAAATCGGGAGACTCTAGCACTAACCCTAACTAACCCTAGGGCATCAGGACATGTAATTTCTGTTTTTATTTTATTGTTCTCCAAAGTCTTGGCAATCAGCGAACACAAAAAATAATAATTCTGACACACATCAAAAAGACACGTGTATTTTGGGTTGTTTCCTGTTTTACTGTGGTAAATGGATATCTGTTGTCTTGTTTTGGGTTTTACTTCCTTGTTGTCTGATTATCTTGATTACTTTCACCTGCCTCTTGTTCCCCTCCTGTTTTCAATCCCCAATCAATCCTTAGTGTATATGTAGTCCTGTTTTCCTCTTGGTCTGGTCATCTGTTGTACTCCCATGTTTTCCTCCTGGGAATTTTCCATGTTACTCCTCTCTGTGCCTCCTCAACTTTGGATTTTGGATTTCTATTAGACTTATTATAATACCCAAATATAAAGCTCACTTTTAGTTTTACTTTAGTTTTTAATTTTACATTTTTACTTTCTTTCTTTTGGTCTGTCTTTTGGCTAGCCTCTCAACTGAAATGTGACATGTTCACTGTAATGTTACATTGCGACTTGAGTGTGCTGTGATTAGTTTTAATAATGATAATAACAAAATAAGAGAGAGCACACACAAAACAAATTAATAAACCAGAAAAACTGCATAAAAAAAACAATGTAAGGAGTAGTTAAAGGTCAATCTACAAAAATATGAAAACCAGACACTGAGGCTGACTGTCTAATTTCTAGTGGGAGTTTTGGACCCTTGACTGCAAATACCTTCCTGTATTCTGTCTGTCCAGCTTTAACCTGGGGACAGTCAAGGACAACAACAGCCAGCAGATCTCAAGCTACAACTCAGGGTGTTAGGAGAGAGAAGGTCAGGAGTGCCGAATAAGGCACGACCTATCTGTGCCTTAACACAAGTAATGAAAATCCGACAACTCTGAATGTCACGGGTAGCAGAGTAAGAAGGCAAAGCCTAGAGAAATACAATACTTCAACACTTTCTGTGAAAAGTAGTAAAATCTTGTTTCTTTCTTTTAAAATCACAAATTTGTTTGTGAGCACAAAAAACCTGCAGCTCCCAGAAAAGGAAAACTACAGTCAGCAGTGCAGGTATATCCTGTAACCTGCTTTCATCCATATCTATTAAACACACTGGCGTTCTCTTCTATTTTTATTTATTTATTTATTTATTTTTTAAACCAGCTTTCTAATTGTTACCTCTTCTGTCTGACAACTCCTACAGTATTTACTCATCTCTGTCCTGGCATTATAGCAGATACGTTTGAATAAATAATCCAGCATACAAAATCCATTATGAACTATAACTGCAAAATACTGCATCAAGGGTTCAAGGTAAAAATATGACTGTATTTCAACCTGGTATATTTCTCATTATTGTGGCTATTGCAGCTCTATAAGTTGCACAAGTCAGTGTATGCTGGAGCAGAAAGCGGAATCTACCGGCAGCTTTCCAAAAGACATCACTTTCACATTAATCAGTTTTAAATATTTTTCTGGCCAAATGTGAACAGAAATGGAAAGAGAATGGTCATTTTGCTGTCTGAAGTACGGATCTCTGTTACAGACAACTTTCTGGCTGCCCTAATCAAACTAGGTTATGTTATCTGGCATATTCATCTGCACACACTGGATTGTTTGCATCTGAAGTTGTGGATATCTTTCCATTTAGCGTGTGTTATTGCTGTAGAGCTTGAAGCAAGCGAGACATCAAGCACATAAATTGCTCTTACCAGAGACACAAGACAGACACATGGCACTCTTCTTAACAGCAAAAATGGTGGCAGAAGTACAACTTTATGGAGGGAAAAAGCTTATTAAAACCTTATTTTGAGGCAAAGTCAGCAAAGATTTTTAAGCAGTTTTTATCAGGTTTGACCAATAAATCACATACACTGTACATAAAAAACGGCAACCGTGATGTCATCTATTTTTTTTTTTTTATAAACTTCACATTTTAAAGCCTCAACATTAGCATTTTGGCCACAGCCATGTCAGGTTTTTTTTGGTGGTAAGTATTCCACTAGTTTCCAGCTTGGTTAGCCGTATGGAGGCAACACAGACACACCTATCTGCTAATTAGTGCAATAAAAAAACTTTAAAAATCCTAAAATTTCACTCAGTACAACTGGAGCACAAACTTCTCAGACTGCACAGCAAGTCGTATTATTTTTGAGATTATTCCAATAAAAATACTGCAAAAGGTAGCAGTAAAAACACTGTGGAAAGGTCCAGTTTGGTGACTAATTCGTCCAGGTGAGGCTGAGCAGACAGCTAACTGTGTGAGCATTTCTGTCATTCAAAGCAGCCATGCCCCTAATTTTAAGCTTTACAAGTTTCCAAATGGATGAATTATCCACCTACCATACAACTGTTAGGAAGGTGGAAGCTATCCGTATTCACCCAAATGGTCTTTCGGAGCTGACTGTAAATATGCTAGGGGACTGATTTGGAGCCAGGCTTAAATGATCATTAGAGGAACTGCAGTTGTTGGCACTTCTTTAGCTTCATTTGGGAGCTCTGGAGGTTGCCACTTGGTGATTCTATACATGGAGTTTTTGTCACTGTGATTATTGAAAGCTTATTTATATAATACGCTTTCAATAATCTTATCATATAAATATAAAAGTGTCCAAATGAGTGCCTCAGAGTTGTTTCAAGATGGCTGCCGAATGGTGAGACTTTCTTCTGTATGGGAAGCTGAGCGGTGAGTCTTGACTTTCATTTCCTCACTTTCTCACTAACTATATTTGAACTGATTTGTTACTGCCCTTGCTAGTGTGTTCCAGAAATATAATTTAATTTAATCATTTATTTAATAATTAATCAGTTATTCAATAATTATTTATTTATATAATAATTTAAGCAACATTTAAAATATGATTTGCTTATGGCTCTGTGACACTAGAGTACAAATAGGATTGCAACCTCGTTGCGACTACAAAAAATAAAGAAATAAAAAAATCGGTGGTTGCCTGGTGACTGCATTGAAGTTTTTCACATTTGGCAACCAACTGCAAGTAGCTGAAGCAACCAACCACTTGCCCAGAGGTTGAGCATGCAACACCCTCAACCTCTAGGCTCACCAGGAACATCCATAGTTTCCATGCACATATAAATAGTTTTTAAGCATCCCTGATGCAGTTAGAAATATGGCTGTTCCAGGTGCAAATTACTGTGTTTCCTTTTATTCTGGATCAAAAACAAATGTTTGAAATAATGTATATATTAAAATTACTTTTTTGGAACACTCAAATTCTCAAAACATTGTTTTGTGCATTTCTTTCAAATGAAGGTGGAGAGTAGAGTGTCACATTAATAAGTAATCCACCAGGCTGAATTAAACCAGAATTCCCCCTTCAACACACTGGCATGAAAGTGTTTACAATTTACCTCTGACGATGAGTTCTCCAAAGTTGGAGACAGCAGCACCTCTGGGGGACAGGGTGATGCAGCGGTAGAGGTCCTGCTCTCCACGCTGTGCCTCCACCTGGAAAGTCGCCATCAGCCGCTTGTGACTCAACCGAGACAGCATGGACGTGTCCAGCACCACGCCGTTTCTCCGCTGACAAGCCAGACAAAGACCACAGAGAGAGATCAGCCATGAGCACACCAATCCAACCATATGTGTTTACCTGAATCTGTCTAAGTCATTAAAAATAGGTAGCAGGCTGAGATGCAGACAGGAAGACAAAGCAGGGCTGGAATTCGCCACATGGGAGGGCGAGATAATAAATGTGATTAATGTCACTGGTCACAATAGTGTGTTTGCTTGCGAAACCGGTAATACAGGCCTCCCGGGTTGTTGTTGTTTCCAGCACCAGGACTCGAGCTGACATCTCCTCATCTCCTACCATGCTAATGTGTCAGTGCTCCAGGCACACTGGCAATTGGCTTAAGCAGTGGAACAGGAAATCAGAGGCCAGCACTCGGAATGAGCTGTTCCAGGTGCGAGATACAATATATACAGCCTCTTTCACAGAATAAGTAGATTATTATGTAAGCTGTCGCCTGCTTACGCTTTTCACCAGTAAGTGGGTTTGACATCCGCATGTTTGAATTGGTTTAGGAGGACAGGGGGAAAAATACACTGCTGTTAGAAAATATGAAATTAGATATACAGTGCCTGAGTACCGCCTACAGCTACAGATTATACCTCAATTTAACTTTAGCCTTGGTATCAATATAATCTGCAGTCTTCTTTTATGTAAACTTTTTAAATTTGTTTCCTACTTTTTTGGTTTTAAAACACTTTTTTCATTAGCTTGAAATTAGTTTTTATTGTAGAACATAAATTCAGAATATTTGGGGGTTTTTGTTGGAGTTTTTTTTGTTGTTTTTTTTTTTTCCTTACATAAACTTTAAAGCCCACCTGCAGGCTTTTAAAGCAGAAATGCTTGTTGTTTGCCAAGTGCACTGCCAGTCTTCCTATCTGGCAGCAAGCCCTGCATCATATTGTAATTAAGAGTCAGTGCAATGACTAATTCAGGTTTGGACTCAGCACATGTTGATATTAAATAAATAGCATCTGAGCGTGCCGTCTGCGATTTTTGGGCTCGAGGACAGCAGAGGAAATATGATGTAAATGGATTAAGAAACATTATGCTAACAATTTGTTTGGACTAGCTAAACAGAAGAAAGAGTGGAGGAGAGCAGCTCCAGACTGGTCCGGAGAGGACCTCTACATTGGCAGGGAGATCAAAGAGAAAGCAGCAATTAGCAGACTCGGTACTAACGATCAAACAGGCCCTGAACAACAAATGGAGGAACAGAAGGTGGTAATGGTTTATGATATATCTCCATTCTCTGTTACCAGTTTTTGTTTCCCCCTAAATGAGAGGAGTAGGGAGGAGTTGAAACACATGCTGACATGGGCTGAGAAGTTCACTGCAGCCTTGTATTGTTTCTTTGCATTTTCAGATGTGTGTATAGCTCAGTCAACAAATTTGCAAAGTCTGAAACTGATAAAAAA
>VUQS01077403.1:0-24369 GCA_015108495.1 Heterochromis multidens
TGACATTTTTTTTTTTTTTACTTCTAGAACACTGAAAGAAAAGCAGAAGGCTATATTTTCAGAATCACTAGGTGTCACTGCACCTAGACAAAACACAATGAAATTAGCTGTGTACACCTAAAAATGATATTTCACACAGTCACACACTCACGCTTGCTAACAATACACACAGATAACAATCACACATCCTCACACACTTGTGCAATCATGCCAAATAGTATGTATTTACACTCATTCCTAGACACACATGCAACCACAACAGTATTCTGATAGGAGCATCAAGTCAGATACTGTATAAATTAGATAAAATAATACATAAGAATACTGCATCTGATTCTCCAGGTTATTGCACACAGAAATGACATGAGAGAATTATGTCAGACACCATAAAATAAAATACAGTATATAATATTGCACATACTGTTATGAGATTATTACACATGAGCATGACCAGTGTGATGTAAATATAATAGTGATATAGTCCTGCGATTGTAATGATTGTATCTGGTGGCAGTAAAAGGCTCCAGTGTTTCTGGGATGGCTCTTGGGAAGAAGCTTTTTTTCAGCCTGGAAGTGCGGGCTATGAAGGCCCTTTAGCATCTTCCAGATGGCAGCAGTGAGAAGAGGTGGTGAGAGGGGTGAGCTCCAGCTTTCTGGATGCAGCTGACTTTATGGAGGGAGTGTGTCGTGAAGATGTCATCCAGAGTGAGGAGACAGTCCGATGATTTTCTGTGATGTGTTTATGACTCTGGACACTTTTCCTTTCAGCCTCTGTGCTGTAATGTTGTATGTTAGAACACTTTCAATGGCACAATGATAAAAGGCAGTCAACAGCTCTGTGGACAGACTGGTCTTCTTAAGTGTCCTTAGTTAATAGAGCTGCTGTTGAGCCTTCTTTATCAGAGCAGTGGAGTTGGCTGTCCATGTGAGGTCCTCTGAGATGTGGGTCCCCAAAAACTTAAAGCAGAAGACCCTCTCCACTTCCTCTCCTTTGATAATTAGTGGAGAGAGGACCTCTCCATCTGTTTCTTTTTTTTTCTTCACATCTACAGTTTATCTTTTAATTCTTCAAAAAGAATTAAACTTCTGTAATTTTGCTCCAAAACCACATGGGAAACTTGAGCCAAGCATTTTAAGCGTTAGTCATTTTGGTGTAAATGTGAATTAGATGAAAAGTTTTAGTGATTACAACTTTTGTATGACCATTACGACAGTTAGCTTATCTTAGACTGGATATGGGGTAAAGGATATCCTGTCTCTGTTCAAAGCATAGACTATATAGAAAAGATGGATAGAGCCTTCAGGTTTGGAGCATGAAACAAATACAAGTGCTTTAAACCAGCATTCCTTCTAATGGCCATAAGGGGGAGGCTTCCCTGGTTTAAAAAAAAAGTACAATAGTATAAGAATCTATAAACGCTTTTCTAATAAATTAAACAGCTTAGGCCCCAGTTACACAGGCTTACAGACCAGTTGGCTACTGCCTGGCAACCACCGGCTGCTACGGAAAGTGAGTACTCCTCAACCAGTTGTGAGTGGTTGTTTGAGGTTGTTTGCCATTGCTAGGTAAAATTGGTCGCAAAGAGGTATGCAGTATATAGTATGCAGTGCTGCTGAAAACCTCCTTGTGATATAAGATTGCCTCATTTGCCCCTACTTTGTATGGAAGATGTCTGCAAACATTATCCAACCACTCACTAAGTCGCTGTGATACTGCAAAGAGTGCAACGCAAAATGGAAACGGAGAATGTTCACATTCAAAGTAAAAGTTGCTTCTTTTGAAACATGTTGGTTTCAGCAGTAAGGCAAAACTTTTACTTTGAAGGTGAACACTCTCCATTTCCAGTTTGAGTCACACTTTTTGAAGCTTCACTATGCTTGCTGGCTAGTTAGTGAGTGTTTGCATACAAGTTAACATCTTCCATGCAAACTATGATTGAATCTACTTGCAACCAAAGCAATCACAAGGAGGTTTTTGCTGCGTTCCAGATACCTCGGAAGTCAGAATTTAGAAGAAGTAAAGTCGGAGAAGCGAAAAATAGAAAAAATTAGGATTTGTTTTGGTTCTTAGCAAGGTAGAGCCATTCATCTATCACTAGCAATACAGCATAATACTTGTTTTATGTGCTTGAAAACACCGCTGCAGCACATTCATGGATAGAGCCTGGTACATGCTCTGCGTATGGCTTATTTAGTGAGTCACAAATACACAACAGTGACAGTACAGATTAAAAGTTTTACAGTTTTACCACTGTTTATGTTCATTGCTGCCATCTTGGATTGTTAACTCAGGGTTGGTGGGGAAGCTCCAACTTTCTAAGTGGGAAATCCGAGTTGAGGGGGCGTTCTAAATTAAAATTCCGACTGGGAACTTGGAAATTCTGAGCTCCGACTTAATCTGGAACGCGACATGATTTCACCCAGCAACAGCCAGCAACCTCTAGCACAATACACACACACATTTTCCCCTAGCAACCGGTGGTTACCAGGGGGTTACCGACTGATCTCTAGGCCTGTGTGACTGAGACCTAAGTATAAAATTACAAAGTGGTGTTTTTATGCTTTCTATCAGGGTTTTTGTTTGGATATATCCTACAACAAATGAGCTGTAACATGTTACTGTAGGCCTGAATGCTAGGACAACCTCTGGATGATAAACTAGGCCTTCAAGAATATTACTAAAACAAGATAACCTTGGACCAAAAAAATATGGATAATAGGCTGCCAAGTACATTTGCCTGTACTGAATTGCTGCTAATACAGCAGGGAGATGAATAACACTGAGGTGCACTAAAGCAGACAGTGTAATAACAGTAATCACTTTGTGGGGTTCAATTACAGCAGTAAAACAAAGGTCACTGACATCTCTTTTCAGGACGTCTCATGGATATTAGGAAGTATTTACTGATGGTAGATAATTTAGTGAGATAACCCTGAAGGACTGTAGCTGGTGGCTGTGCAGGGACATCCAGAGGTATTTTGTATGTGTGTGAGCACATGAGCTTTGACTTGGCAGGAGACACTGGACAGGTGGATGCTCAGCCAGCCAAAGTCCCATTACTTGCTCAGGGGGCAGCGAGTGTGTATGTCCCTGAGTGTGTGTGTGTGCGTGCATGCATGTGGTAATTACTTTTCTCTCTATGTGTGCCTGTTTTTGTGTGCCTGTTTTTGTGTGTGTGTGTGTGCAGACAGGGTGATTAGAGATGGGTGGCGGGTGGAGGGCTTGTCAGAAGTTATCTTCCCATCTCATCTCATCATAGGCAGTCTGGCGGATTCCCTCGATGGCTCAACAGCCCGACGCCGCAGTGCTGCTGTCAATCGGGCCGTCAACGCCTGCAGAAATCGATGCCAATCTCCCTCAGTTTCTATTTTTAACCGAGGCTTAGCACCCAGGCCTTTGATAAGGATGCTGCCTTCTTTTGGCTCTCCTCCTCACCTCGGATGAGCAGCGCCACTTCCGACCTCTTTCTCCTCCCCCGCTGATGAGGGATGATAAGAGACAGACAAGATAGAGCGAAATGCACACACCGACCTAACACTCTGAAAGAGGCTTTCATGATGAAGAAAATGATTATTGTTAGCCCAGGTATTGATAATCAAGCTGTAATAATGCAATGTGTGCCAGAGGCACGATTGCATTTAAATTGTCACCTTTATCTACTAAAGTTAGCTACAGGTAGTACTGTTGCCACTGATGCATCTGCTACAACCTTAAAAAAAAAACAAAAAACACTTTTTCATCTTTTATTGGCAAAAATACAGGAAAGGAAAGAAACCTGATTAAAATTATACCTCATACATAGATCAATCAGCCTAAGTACAACAATAAAGACTAAAGTATAAGTTAAGGTAAAATTAAAGAGCTCCAGCTTTTTGATGAAGTGGTATTAGATATATTTTAACTGTTTCAGAAAAACGAAAGTCTAACATTTACATTCATGGGTCTCTGGGCAGACTCCATCTGTTGATATGGATCATGTAATATGATAGAAAGCTCCAGAACATACTGAATTAATCTTGAAAGGGGTCTGCTTTGGTAAATGTAATATTGTATTTTGAATATGTTGTCTCATTATTGAGGATTTTGGCGATGGATTATGCTATATAAGTTTGGACTTCCTTGAGTTTTCAGGATCACGTCTTTGCTATTTGGCGATAATGTGGTCCTCCTGGCTTCATGTGGTGACTTCCAGCTCGCACTGAGGCGGTTTGCGTCAGAGTGTGAAGCAGTAAGGATGTGAATTAGCACCTCCATGTCTGAGGCCATGGTTCTCAGCCAGAAAAGGGTGGAGTGCCCGCTCTGGGAGTTTGACAGAAGGGGTGAAGAGAGAGCTAAACTTAAAAGGGGAAGCTGTTGATTCACTGGTCAATCTATGTTCCTACACTCACCTATGGTCACAGGCTTTTAGTATAGTGATGGAAACAAAAATGCTGCGAATACATGCGATACATGCAACCTTCAGAGCTTCCTCTCATAAGTGTCTGGGCTCAGCATTTTAGATAAGGCAAGAAGCTCAGCTATTTGGGAGGAGCACTGAAAAGAGCCCGTTATGACTGACTAGGATGCCTCCCGGATGCCTCCTAGGTGAGGTGCTTCAGGCATGTCTTACTTGGAGGAGACCCCGGGGCAGAACCAGGACATGCTTGAGAGATTATATCTGTTGGCTGGCTTGGAATCCCTGGATGTCCCCCCAGAACACCTAGAGAAGGTGGTCGGGGAGAGGAAGGTCTGGGTATTTCTGCTTAAACTGTTGCCCCTGTGACTCTGAATCAGATATGTGTTAGAAAATAGATGGATGGACTTTACTTTTTTCGCGCATGTAATTTGCAATGTCACATGTAATGGCAGATCTTTAATATTATATGAAATGTTTACATATGTATTAAGATAAATACACAGAGAAAGGATAAATAAAATGGAAGTTGTTTCCTCCAGGGTGACCATAATCCCATCCACTGATTTCAGGAAAGATTGCCCGATAGCCATAACAGGCAACTGCCTCAGGACCTCAGACTTTAACATTTAGTCTAATCTTGGTTTCTTTTGGCACTTATGGCTTGGTTGTGGTACTGGCAAATATTTTGTGGGCCAGATGGTGTCCAAATGTCACCACACCTGACATCTGGCCCATATACGGTGTAACTGTTGCTGAATCGAGGCAGCCAGACTCACCCTGAGTTGTTGCCATCAGTCAAAACCAAATGCTGTCGATAGAAATCTGCAGATGTGGACTATATACTGCATGGGCCAAATGTTCTGGGTTGTATCATCTTCCTGCTTGTCATTGTCTTTGAACCAGTTTGTAACAAATATTAAAAGGAAAGCAAATGTTTTCAACCTGATCTAAATGAATATAAAATTAAACTATTTGCCATAAATATGCACCATTGATTATTATACAACCATTATTTCTCATGCTTTTGACTGGTCACTGGGAGGAGAGGCACAACATTTTTTTGCATCTAAGGTGTTCTCCACTACCACTATCAAAGCAGGAGGAATCCTGTTTTATTTCTCTATAAAGTTTGAGCGACTTGTGGTCTCTATGCCAACAAGGAACGAGGATGTGGAGGAGTTGATTGCAGATTTTTTTTTCTTTACTACACTATATATCTATATATACATGGGAGTAGTATACCCTAGTGTCAGCAACTCAAATCTCTGATTAAGAACAGAACAAGACAGAATGTACCACCTGTCTATTGTTTCTGCTCCTCCTACACTGCTCAAACTTGTGTTGTGTATGTTTTGTAGCTGGCTGGGGATCTCCTCTCTTCTGTGGACTTGGAGGTACTTTGTCACAGCTCATTGTAGGAACTCCTGGAAAATTAATTCCCCCCTCAAGAGTTTGACTTCAGATGTTGCACATTAATAATCACTATTGCCTTGCAAGATTCTACGTCGGCATGTGCCGACAAGAGGGAAGTTGTGCTGGGGGTTGTTGGAAATGTATCACAGATTAATCGTATCTGGCACAATGGTAATGCTGAGGAGTGAAAAGTGTTCGTGGTTTTTAAATCAATATCTCGCATTAATTCAGAGGACTGGTTTCAGAAGCGGAGGATGTTGTTGCTTTGATGATATCTAGAGTTTCTCTACACTTCATCTTACTAATTTGGCCATAACTTATGATTATGTTGAGATCCCTTTCATGGTTTTAATTAGAACAAAAATACAACATGCACCTAATTAGTGCAAGTTGTGTTAGATGTTTTAAAAGCCTCTTTCACTTTGATGCAAAAACAGCAGCAGTAGTGAGTAGGCAAGGCAGCTTGCTGGTTTGACAGAGCGTTATGTAACTAAGAGGTCACAGGTTTGACCCTCACCACAACAAGTGTTCACTAACAGCTGTGTGCTTTTGCATTGTGCCCTTGAGCAAAGTAACCTCGACTCTCCTGAAGTCATGTTAGAAAAGAAATATAGAAATGCAATAAATAATGTTCTGTTTTAAATGTAAGACAGGAATGAATAGAACTTAAAGCTTCAGTTATCCTCTTTTTGTAGAAAATCTGTGGTAGAATTTCTTTCTGTGCGTGCCTATTTTGCTCTGAAGTTGTTGGCAAAACTCTATTCAAACATTTTCCCTCTAATTGGGTGTTTTTGTGGATGCAGGATTAATCAGCCGCAGGGTATTTAATGTTGTTTGGGCAGCTGAGAGGTAATACAGCCAAGCCATTAACATATCATTAAAGAGTCCTAAGCACTGTAATTGCAGCCAGAACGCTGACGCTACACTCTCATTAAGTGGACTCTAAGAGGAGACGTCTCGTTGTGATGGGTTTTAGTGAGATGTTGGGGAAAAAATCTGTGTAACTCAGCACGCTGTTGTCACAATGAGAAGTCCAGTGAGCAAAGATTGTTTCCAAAATGGCATGCAGGCTGATGAAAGGCACCCAACTTTCATCATTTAGCTGCTACAAACAGGTTTTTAGCCATTTTAGCTGCGTGAGTCCATGTATTGCGATGCTGGTCATCTGGTCAGTCTATCACTTAAATCCAGGTAGAAACACCTTAATACAACTGTCAGTGTTCCCAAAAAAATGAACAGTACTGACTGATAATCCACTAGCCAAACGTGGCAACCTAACCAAGTGGCATATTTTTAAATTAATAACATAATTAAAAATGATGAGTGAAAATCTGTGATGTGTATGAGTCAAACTTGGGTCTCTGCCGTGAAACCATTCCAGCATACCTTACTTTTTTTTTGTCTGTCATGTGTATGGACATGAATTGGTACATATGAGACAAAAGAATGAAAAGTTGTGTTCAGGGACATGGAACAATGAGGGAAATTTGTGTTGAGAAACATGTAAAAAATATAAAATTTATGTCCAGCAACAGGAATCAATAGATTAAAGGTTGTGACTATTGGACTATTGTCCTTCCCATTAACCTTATCTCTACTTTCTGTTTACTTGTAATTAGCAAATGCTGGCATGCTGCTTATTTTGTATATTCATGTTTCAGTTTGGATACTTGTCTCGTATACCTTAATGTAGTACACTATGAATAGTATGCTACAATTGTCTCAAAATAAAAATGGGAAGTTATGCACTTAGCTGAAATGAAATTGCAATGTTTCACTGCAAATGTCATGCTAGAGGGTGTAGTTTCTGAAAACTGTCATGCCTCTGACCACACTTAGCAGTAAGTACTTCCACACTGCAAACAACAGTTAACCTTTCATCACCAAACAATGCCACAACACATGCATATAACGTCAGTGTCTGTTTACTAAAAATTTATATTGTAGCTGGTCCTTTTATGTGCTCAATATGGCCACTATGGACTCTGAAGAGTGTACTGTGTTTCACACTCAACTTTTTCACTATCATGATCAACACTGTGTTGGGTACTTGTAGCCAGGGGTTAAAGTGAGATCTAATCTAATATAATAAAGGCAGTATGATAAGAGGGGCACCTCAATTCAACTTATCTATATTCAATTTTGTATAATATATTAGTATGTTTACATATTAGAGTTATTTGTATTATTAGAGCCATTTGTAACATTTTGTAATTTTGTAATATATTGCATTATATAATATTGGTATTGAAAGTTATTAATTACTGTTCTTACTGTCTTGGAGCAACTGTGACCACATAATTTACTCTCGGATTAATAAAGTATTCTGATTTTGATGATTCTGATTCTGATGATCTGGCAGGTGGGGAAACTGTAGTGGTGCAACAGTGGGGAAAGGATACACTTTTGTGAGCGCCAGTAGATTTTTTTTTTTTAATTTTTATTTTTTTTAAAACATACAAGCCGTGATCTGCTGACCCGTGCTGCTATTTCTCTGAGGGTTGCTGTGCTTTATAAATTTAACTGGATTTAACAAGATATAAGCAGACATATCAGCTTAAATTTAAAAAGATGTCTGCTACCGTACATGTAACATTGACCATGCTTTAATGCTGTCAATTCACAATACATTGAGCCTGCCCTATACCAGTCCAATATAGAGCATGACTGTAAACTTCACCACAGTTTTGCAGACTAACCAGTTCAGCTTGCACTAAACTGTACTAAACTGTCTAGTATTTTCATGCAACCTTTAAATAATACAAAATTATTATATTTCAATTTGTTTTTCAAGTCTTTTCACTATATGAAATAAAGACAACTTCAGAAACAAATCATGTATAGATCCAATATCTGATTAACAAATCTGGCATGATTTAGAACCTTGACTAAGTTTTAAGTTTCCAGTTTATTAACTGAGCAGTCCTTACCTTTGAAAATAATCTCACTGTTTTCTCCTGTCCTTTCTTTTCTCTTTCTTACATCTTCCTCCATCTCTAAGAGTGAATTTATCATACATTAATCTTTTTTATCCCTGGAATTACAGCGTCTGTGTCATGGTCACTGGGTCTTGGATCCAGGGTTTTGAGTTTTGTGGTTTCTTGACTCCTTTGGGTTTTGAGTATCATTTGTTTTGAGTTTTGTATTTTTCTTATAACAGCAATTCCTGGTTGGTTTCCTTATATTTAGATTCTCTGGTTTTCGTTTCACATCTAGTTCTGTTCATGGTTATTGTTTGGGTCATATTTAATTCTTTGAGTTCCTGTGTAATCCTGCCTCCCTTGTGTTTCTGTGTCTTGTGTAGTCTCTGTGTTATGTTACTTCCCATTTTTATTTTGGTAATCTTTTGTCTCTTGTGTTTTGTGTTTAGTTTTACTTCCTTTTGAGTCATTATGTTAGTTGTCCTCAGCTGTGTTCCCACCTGTTCCCCATTTCCCTCATTATCCGGTGTGCGTTTATATTGTCTGAGTCTCCCTCTGTTCATTGTCACATCATCCTTCATGGTTGTGTGCTTCCTTGCCCTGCGTCTCCTGAGTTTTCTACCATTTAGATTTCCTGCTCTGCATATGTTTTTTTTTTTTTTCTGTATTGTGAATTAACAGCATTAAAGCTGTGTTTTGAGTTCACTCCTGGTTTTCTGAGTCTTGCATTTGGGTCCACATCCTGCCTGCCACACAGCCTTACCTTGCCAGTCTGTATCTTTAGGTTGTTTGTGGTCCAAACTACACAGAAACAATTCAGATTTGGTGATATTTGTTGAGACTTGAAACATTTGAAATTACCTGCCAATTATAAATGTTACTCCATTTATACTTGCTCATCTTCTGTAGTGCTAGCCAGAGCCCTCAGCTAGATGGTGAAGTTCCGCAACCACAACTTTACTGACATCTGCAACATGAACGCCTCACAACAATGAGAAGGAAAAAAGGATGTGTTGAAGGTATAAGTGGGCCATGGGATGACATTATTTTCTTAGGGCTGAGCAAGTATCTCAATGTCTTCAACTGGAAGTAATGCCTACCTAATGGCTACAACAAAGGAAAAATTAACTCTTAACAGTACTACGTATTAAACTGCCTATTAGATTTGATTATTATTTGAAGGTGCCGAACGCTGTTCTGGATTGTTTCAGTCCACTTTAACCCATGCTCACAGCAAACGGTAGCTATATTTGTCAGTGTGATTGCACCTATACACTCAAAATCCCATCCCTATGTGGAAGTATACTATTTGAAATTCAGCAGTAGTCAACTTTGTATTTGTAAATGCAACGTTTTTAGGTAGAATGCTCTTTATATTCATTAGTACAGCCTTATAACACCATTAATACCCATAATCTTGGTACATAAAAATTTAATTTCTACTATGTTGATTTTTTTTTCCTTATGTAACTGTCACATTTTGAAAACTGTGGATAGCTGCTGAGAGTGACAGACAGTGCAGCACTTGCTCTTTTCATGAAACTAACAATCTGCTGAATGTGAATCTCTTCAGAACTCCTCTGTCACTGAGCTCACCTGGTAAATCCACTGAGCTCATGACAGGATGTGTCAGTGAACATGAGGAGACAAGTTACATGAGGATTTAAAGCCAATTAAACAAAAAGATGTAAAATTTTATTAATTTCAAAATTTGCATAGGTTTTATTCATGAGCCATTTCATTCTCTTATCTAAACTTTATGACAAAATGTCATATTTTGCCCCTGTGCGTAAAACTGTGGAATTCTAAAAACTTGTTCAATAATGTTGACTCATCCTCAGTATCTATACTTTGCAGGACTCATCTGTGTCAATATTTGACAGACTTTCTGTTTTAATTACAGATTCCCTTTTGTGCACTCTCCCAAATTTCAGGGATTATCCAATTACTGCTTGCGTGCCGACAAACAAGGGGGCCTCTTTGCCTTTCACTAATTGGAATGAGGAGTGGTGCCAGTGCTCAAAGGAGAGGCCTATCACTGAGAATTATTGAATAGTGAAGGAGTAAAAGCGGGGGGGGGAGGATGTGTGGTCCGCCTTGGGCTGCTTGTGGATTTCCTCTGATTTCATCAGAAAAAAGATGGCTGAGGCGATTCCCCCAGACAACAGCCAGCTGGTGTGTGTAGGCGAGCTTTGCAGCCCAAAATCTCTGAGAAAAGAAAATGAAAGAATCATGCTGTGCCTCTGCAATTCATCCTCTGCATCAGAGTTACCCCTAAACAATCTTTCAGCTCGCCTGCTGTTAGACAACTTTGTGGGATAACATGGTGCAGCAAGAATGACATCTTTATTTTTTAATGTAGTTGGGGTGTTATACATATATATGGCAATTTCGTGCCTTAAAGCAGCTTTAACATACACTGTTAAACAACACAAGCAATTATGGCAGTAATAGGCTGATTAAATTGCACTTACTGGGTATTTATTAAGCATTTCCATACCTCATATCTATCATTAAACCAATTATTGAAGCATATGTACAGTTAAATGTGCTACTAATGTCTTTGCTGCTGATTACTGCAGCTCATTGTTGGGCAACATGTGTAGTTAAAACAGTCTTTAGTCAAGTTTTAGCAACTCCAGTAAAAAATTGGAGTTAAATCGCCTCATCTTAAAAGGGAAGAGCTCTCCTAAAGCTCAAAACATGAGGGGTCTAATGCATGTTTGTGTGTGGATTTGGGTTGAAATTGTGCACAATTTGCAAAGCAACACCAAAAAACAAAAAGATTTTGACAGACAAATGAAACAAGAGAAATGCAGCAGGTTGAACTGGTGTGATTCATAATTTATTGAGCAGCACTGAGGTTACAACAGGGAACAAATGAAGCACAGAACACAAAAGAGCATTATTTATTACAGGAAAATCAAAGTGTAGCCTGAGGAGGGTGTTGATAAAGTAGAACAACACTCATACATAACACCTACTGTACACAAACACGCTATATTATTGCAGCTGTCAAATGAAAACCCCATTACACTGATGTGGATGATTTTCACGTTTTTACCTGAACATGGGGATTATGTGACCTTGTATAGGACATATGAAAGCGGTGGCATAATTTAAAATAAAATGCACAGCTTTCACAATGAAAATTAGGCTGTGCTGTCTTATTTCTCTGATCATTTTGACATTTTGGAAACCTGAGGTTTGCAGCATAGTCATAACTGAGGATTGCAAGAGAAGACATACACACCCTTAGGCGAAGCAAAGAATGGCAGCATTCTATTCAAGCACAACTTCCCCTGCATGTGCCAGTGGTGTTTTAAATAATGCAGACTCTTTTCCATAGATGCCAGGATGGTTGATTCCCACCTTTACATTCCCATGGCCCCCCGCTGGTCTAGGATCAAATCCTCTCTCAGCCCCCTCAGTCTCCCTTGCTCTACTATTCTCTTAAACCTCCTCATGTCTCTATAAAGTAAGAGAAAAAGCCTATGTAGGAGTGGGAACCTGAAAAATAAATTAAACTGATAATGCAAGCAAAAGAAACTTCCCAACCCACCCACTGAATATTTGATCACAACAACTTACAGTCTTCAATAAATCATTAAACCTCTGCAGACCTCCTCTATTACAGTTTCATCTTGAATAATTATCTGCCTCTTATTGGTGCTGGAGTAATGTCACACAGTTGCAAGCGTCTGCCAAATTCTTGTAATATCATGGGATTAATAATTCAGTTTTTTGGTTCTCAACAACAGCCTGTTTGGGCTTTATTCAGATTCTATCCAGGGGAGATTGAGCGAGAACAGCTCATTGCACAACAAATACAAACAGAAGGTTGACATTTAAACCTAAGCCCCACAGCACCCTACTGGACCCAGCAGCAGGATAATTTGAATTTCTTGCTTAATTGGTTGACACTGAGTTCAGCTCAGGCAGAAAGTTACCGCTGATAAATGCCATTATTAGCCATTTTGAGCTGGCGAAAATTTGGACCTAATTTGTGAGCAGACAAGGGGTTCACACTGAGCTGAGTCACTGTTTTCATGCTGGTGCTTAAGAGTTTAAAGGGGCTTGTTTTGAAGAAATACACCTTCACAAAGAGCATTTGTGGTTCTGATACAGTATATCAGAATGTGTTTGTTAGTCGTAACAAACACATGTGAGCTGATTTTTGGTCAGAACAAATTGTCACACTAGATATGGCGATGTCAGTGAGTCCAGGCTGAAAATCATTTTTGGTTAATGGTTCTCAGATGGAGAATCCTAATATTGGCAGTCTTATTACTTCTCCTCCGGTGCCACAAATTAGTTAACTTTTATGGTTTTAAGAACTATGTCTCAACTTCTACATGATGGATTACGGTGAAATTTGGTGTAGACATTTTGGGCCCCCTCAAGCTGAACTGTAATTACATTGGTGATCCTCTGGTTTTTCATTTAGCTCTATTACTTAGTCAAGATCAAACTTTTTCAAATACTTTGGCTCACGAGCTTCAAAACATATGACACTCTCATTTCAGCACCATTTACCTTTGTGTTAATTACCAAATGTTAGGACGAGCTAAAATAAAAGATTAACTAACTAAGAAAATGGTTTAATTGATCGAAGGGAAATGGATTTATTAAACAAAAAAAAACAAACAAAAAAAAAAACTCATGGTGTCTCAGACTGTTTGGCCCATAATCCACAATAATATTAAAAAAAGACAACTGCATTACATTTTTACCTTTCTCGTAGCTTAAGCCAACGATTCCCAAACCTAAGTCCGCCACAGCCCACTTTTAAATGTGAAAACCTTTTGCAGATCACCCAAAACCCGTAGTCACAACTCTGATCATCACACAAGTAGAAAATCCCTCTAACTATAAGGACATACAAATTCAGATCACGTTCACACCATAGACAAACCACTCTGGAGTTAATTTGGAACTGGTCTGTGGTCTCGGTGCGGTTGTTTTGGTCCGCACCCAATTGCGATTACTGTGTTCACATCTGCACAAACGAATCGCACCAAGTGGGAAAACGAACCAGAGTTCTGTTTAAACGGACTAAACACGGCAGGTGTGAAAACACCATAAATTACAAAACTATAGTCAAAAGTCCTTTATTATTCCAAGAAAATGAAAAACAAAATGTAAAAAATCTGTTTGAATTTGGAATCAATGATTTTATCCTATATAATAAGCCAAAAATATTTTCATTTAATTCAACCTATAAAATGCATCTTTTCCTGTAAATTTATCGTACAGGATTAAATAATATAAAATTTTAAAATATGCAAATTTTAGAAATATATTAAATTATAATATAATTAAACTATTTATCTATCTATCTGAATAATTTTTTGTAAACTATCACTTGTAGTCTCTCGTTCCTTCACGGCCCATGAGGGGGTCACGGCCCACACTTTGGGAGTCACTTTTTTTGTTTTGTTAGGTTGGGTTTTGGGTATTGGTTTTTTGTGGGTTTAAAAGTTATTTAGCTTACATCAATAAAAAGCACAATAATAAATTTAAAAGTGCTGTGCCTAAGTACAGCTTCACAGTCTCACTAGGATGACTATAAACTATTTTAAACTGATGTCTTTTTCAATTATAAGTTCAATACATTTCATGTACAGTATATAGCACCAATTCACACCTTGTTTTCATGGCACTTTATACTGTTATTATGTTTGACCTGATGTATATTTAAATACAGCAGTCTGTAGCAGGTTTCTGTGTACAGCATTTGTTTGCCTTCATAGGAGAAAAGAGACTTGATTGTGTATATTATCAGTGGATATTGATGACCTACCTCTGCACATTGTTTTACTTATCTTCCCATCCTCATCTCTATTTTGAGAACTTTCCAGCTCCAGTTTTGCACAATGACCCCGGGGCAAAGGAATGCAGGAATGAGTTTGAAATTCAGGGCACATGCCAGCATGCAGGTGGGAAAAGTAGGTCTGTTCACAACGAAAGATTGGCTTGTCAGCCATTACTTGCTGAGCATTCTGCTTAATTGTTCATAATTAGCTGTTTAATTTTCGAATTTTCCCCCACTAAAACTTTTATCCAGAAGATACGCCAAAACAGTAAACACTCTCTGCAGGGATCACCCTTGTTCTGTTTATATTGTGTGTGTACATTCTTGATAATAGGCAGGACATTGATGTGAACATGGCAGCTGTCATATCCACAGGAAGCTCACTGCATGTGTTGGCCAACGTGTTGAGCACTCACCGTGTGTTTAGTGGCTTCTACTCCTACATGAACCCATCTACCATCACGTAGGAATAAAAAGCCATAAGACACAACAGCAATCTCACAGGAGGAATGAGAAAGAAGGAAGCAGGGAAGCATATTAAAAGGGAACTTCACGTAGCCAAAAAAGGAGGAAGGTTGTTCTCTCAGCTGGAAGGATCAGGAAAAGAAGGAAAAGTGATTCCCAAGAGGGCAAAAAACAGGGAGGGTGGGTGAGGAGAAAGTTGATTTTGCAAAGGAAGGATACAAGGAAAGCAACAAGGAGTCATTTAGAAGGCAGAGGTAATCCACAGTTGATAGGTATTCAGAAGGCCATGCTCTCTGTTTGCCTTTCTTTCTGTTTGATTATGTGCTTCTGTGTGCAGCAGATGAATATGTACTGCAGGCATTACTAGATTCAGAAATTCCTCTGTGTGTAAACTATATTTGATATGCTGGAAGGTGCTCTGATGAACCTAACCAAACTCCATCTGCTCTGCTTCCAAATACACACATTTTCTCCAGGCAGCCACACATGGTTTAATGTGTATTTCGAATGAAAGCCTGTGTTTCTTTAGATGTTTCACAAATAGATATCTGCTTTTTAAAACTAGACATGCTCCTATTAATATCTACTTCACAGTCTGTGTTCACAGCCCTCTTCCAGTAGAAAGCCACTCACCCTTGGTTGCAAAAGGGGTTACAGTACGAGTGTATGCACGCACAAGTCAGGCAGATAAATATGTATGACTCCACCGCGGTAGGTTTCCTGCTTTGTATGCTAATGATCTTATTCAAGTTTAATAATGCAACGTAGGTGCACTGAGGGTAGGGTGGTGGAGGAGGGCTGACGCACTGAGGAAGGACCTCATGAGACGATCCATGAGGAGTGAGAAAACTGATCACATTTTTTCTTACTAATCAGACAGTAGAAAGACTTTGGCTTACCATGGAGACTGCAAGGACTGCATTTGATAATTAAGGCCACAATGTATGTGATTTGACATTTTTTTAATGGCCAGTGATGGTGCTGTTCAAATTAGCAATAAGATTTCAATGGATTGTAAGGATTCATATGCAGTCTTCTATATGGTCAGATGCCAAAGTGTAAGTGAAGAAAGAGACCCATCATGCTAAAACTGTAGACTGTATATAAAAGATGGATGTGGCCACTGCAACATTGCCTATTTATATATGAAATCCCATTCAGAAGCTTTGAGCTGAGCATTTTGGCCATCACTATCTTGGCTTTTTGAAACCAAGACATGAACTGAAAAACTTGTCTGTTTTACTATACATGGAACCAGAATTTACAAAGTGAACATCATGTTGTATTAAATAAGACTTTAAATTAGGGTTAGAGGCTATTAACCCACCAGGAA
Organism: Heterochromis multidens; assembly: GCA_015108495.1. Classification (NCBI taxonomy): domain Eukaryota; kingdom Metazoa; phylum Chordata; class Actinopteri; order Cichliformes; family Cichlidae; genus Heterochromis; species Heterochromis multidens. The sequence goes on from VUQS01077403.1 coordinate 16,345, forward strand.
AACATTTACTGAGGTCATAGAACTAGAGACAAGTAGGCTCACTTGCCCCCTTGCTGGCCATTAGAAACAAGGCCCAGAGTTATGCCCATCTTTTATCTTTTATATACAGTCTTTGACTAAAAGAGTGTTATCCAGCTTATTCAAGTCAAAATGTATTACTTACTTAATGCATTTGAAGGTGCACTGACTGTCCTTATGTTGTTTTAATTTATATTTTTACTCCACTACATTTCACTTCATGCCTCGTTCTTTAAAATATGGTGTACTATTATATATCAAACTACCCCACTATATTCCTCACCCCAATCAGCTATAACACTAAAATGCATGACTGCTACAGTAATATAGCATCACTCACAGTAACATTCAGCTTTTAATTGCTTGATAGGTATATTACAGGTTTATTTAGTAATCCGCTGACGACTTGGTTAATATTCTTTTATCTTTTATCACAGTCTTGTCACAGATAGTAGTGATGGAAAAGATTTTCATTAGTTATATGACAAGTGTCTGTGTTGTGTGTGTGTGTGTGGGACCATATGTAATTCCCTGCATCTTTGATCTACACTCAGATGAAGGTAGACGTCAGTGCTCAGTCACAGGTCTCTGCATGAAATCCTGAAGGACCCTGGCATAGAAACAGAAGAGAAAGAAGAAGAGTGGAGATGAGAGGTGTTTTCAAACAAGAACTCATCCTGAATAGTGAAATCCTTATTAATGCACTGCAGCTGTTTGGTCTTTTAATAAGTCAATTGTAAGGCTTTAATTATTAAATTAGGGATCATTATGAGTAGCTGGAATGAAAAATGTGCACACTGGAAGAAGTTTTATGAGTTGTGTGTGTACTTTCAGCTGCCAATCTGAAAAAGCTGTGAATCTTTAAAAAGTGCTTCTTCCCGAGAAAGAGCTAAAACTGTGATTTTACAGACCCACTGACACAAACAGGCATCAACCACAAGCCAATTATGCCAAGCAGGAACTACTTGTTGATGACTTGTGCAGTTTACAGTGCTTAATGAAAACTTAATAACGAGCCCACACACATTGACGTTTCTGCACCTGCTAACATCTCCACTGAGGTAAAAAGTGGGTGATTTCAACAAGAAAGCCATGAGCCATATTGGCAAAACTCCCCCTATTTTGCTCAAAAGAATACAGCACCTACATATTTTGTGATGAGTACTGACCATCCTCATGGCCAAAAAAAAAGTTTACCTTTAATTTATCATCTAAAAGGCTTAGAGAATTGTTTAGGATAACTCTTCACACAATGAGCTATGACATCTTCATTGAAAAATGATTGATTGGTCTGCCAGGGAGAGGAGCGGTTTGAGAGACAGATCAGTCAAACAGTCAAGCTGTAAAAGCCCAATAATATGATGAATGGTCTATTTACTCAACAGATGAGGAGAGACTTGCATAAAGATTAAACGTGTGGTTTTTGGACGTGTCCTGGTCACAGAATAGATAGAAATTTGAATAATATGTCTGTGTTCTCTGTCAGGGAGCAAGTTGGAAATAAATTTAAGTTGCAAGTGGTTTTCGACTTTGAATAATGCAGCTTGGCTCATTTATCACTTCGGATTGTCTTACAGCAAGAGAAAAATGGGTTTATCGATTATGACGCATGCATTTCACACCTGTGTGGATTTCCACCTGTGCAAATCCCACAAACTCAATCCACTGAGGATCTGAAAGTTGACGAAAAAGTGTTTGCCTCTCTGATTAATTTCCTCTACGTATTTCCCTGTGCACAAAGAAAGTTTGAGCCACATTATCATTATGGCAAAACCATTATTAGTCGTAACATTATTCTCCTTCACTGGAGGCCCTTGCGTCTATATGCTCATGTATCATAAATGGACCATTTAACATGCACAAACTGTATCTAAAGTCAAGCCACTAATCACTTAACTAAACAATGTCTCTGAGGATCGAGAGCAAGTGTTGATAGAGTGACCCAATTTTTTATACACGGCATCTATAATTGATGTGCAATAGATGTACCAGCCTCAGATCTGATAAGGGTTTGGCTCTGATGGATCTCCAGATAGACTTTCGGGGGGGAACAGATGTAGAGTCGTGCATCAGAGAGGGATGAGGGTTGCCTGTGATCGTTTCCACCCTGCAGCGAACAAAATAGCCCTCATATATCCCTGTAATCTGCATTAGCGCCGGAGCACAAGCCAGGAGACAGCACAGAGGGGGATGAGTAATGGGGCTACCGCTGATTTGGCAGGGCTATATTACACCTCAAAACTAAGGCATGCCCAACTGGCGAGAATATGAAATGAGGATGTCATAAATGAACATCATCCCCCCGAACATGGTATTCATCAGCCCGTATTGCATGCTTTTAGCAGGCAACAGGCAGGTTTTGCCTTTTTCTGAAATCTACTGCACTCTGAGTGTTTTTCTTTTCTTTTACTTCCTTATTTCTATTGATTGGCACGTTTCATCTTGTATCCTATTTCTGTCCAGGAATCAGTAGGTTGTGAGATGACTAATGACCTCACATTGCTTTGGCATCTTCTGCCTGTATGGAAATTGCAAAACTTGAGCCACAAGCAACTCTCTAACTGGCGAGAGTATGAGCACGAGCCCAGAGCAAGAGGAAGAAATGAATGTTTCTGTCCAGCAGCCACAGTGGAGTGTACATGCTAAAAAAAAAATTGTGTATTACACTCCACACCCAGAGGGGGAAGGCAATTAGTTACATCTACTTTGCGTCTCTCTTTTTACTGCTCATTCTGAAGCAGCCTTTAGAGAAGAGAATTAAGCAGTGAAGTTATTTCCAACTGAATATTTTTAATCATGAGAGTAAATTTTGCAAGACAAGAAAGCCTAGCTGTAACCCAAATAGCAGAAATCTTTTCATCGCATCTCAAACAGAGCTAAAACCTAACAAGTGAGGATATAAAATGAGAGCATAACAAACACCATCCCCAACACAGCGCCTGGCATTAAAGCCTTGTAATGGCTTGTAACAGGATATGCTCACTTGCTATCTGAAATTAAAGTGTAGATATTACATCCCTTGAGGCCAATCAAGTAATTCTGTGTATATTCTGCTGGGACACTAATGCACTACGAACTGTTTGTTTGTGGGCTTAGTCTGTGTGCGTCTTAGTTGCTTCTCTGTGAATGAATTTAGTTTAATTTCCTCTCATAATTTATGCTTTCCTGCATTGATAAAGTCTGGTACATTCCTTTTTCTATTTACAATTAAAATATCTCATAAGCAAAACACACAGCTCAAGGAAAAGACCTCAGTATCTACAGTCTGCTAATGTTGTTATTTTTGCTCCACTTTGAACAGAAATTTGATTAGCAGGAAGAGACAGATAGCGCGCTGCAACATAACAAATGATGCAGAAACTTTACTTTTTCATCAGATAAAACTGAATCATTTAATCAACAGTGGTGCAGGAAAACATCAGCATATGGTGGTATTAAATTTACATCTTGGAGTGATGTGCAGCAGCCACACTTCAACCCATCAGTTTTTCTATTCAGCCTCTACAGGATATGTATGCAGGCTGCTGCTGCATGGCTTTTCATTATGTGAACGACAAAGCAGCAAAAATGGAATCTGTTAAAAGCTGAGAATAAGACGAAAAATGCAAGCAATAAGAGCAAAAGTAGTCCCTGAGATAATGAGCGATTGTGTTTGTTTAATCCTTTCTTGCGACTTTTATGTTTTATGACGACGACTTTCATTAGAGAGCCTGCTGTCACAACAGGCAAGCCTTTTTCAGCTATATATAAACCAACTAAAGGTCCAGATCAGGTCATTAGGAGAGCGGGACTTTCATTAGATTATCGTTAAAGTGTGCATGTGTGAAATTCCCTCGTTAGTGACCTTTATACTCCAGCTAATAGCCTCTAAGTTTCTGCTGGTGCTGTTTTTTCCACTGCAGGGGCATTAGAAGATTGCTTTTTCCATTTCACATGTCTCTACGATAAAAAGTGCTTGTGGAAGCATTTTGTAAGCGAGTAGAAGATTAACTTTCTGCTCTCTGCAACATCCAGCTGACCTGAGAAGTTGAAAGGTGTTGGTGTTTTCTGTTGATATGTGTTGTGCTGCTTTGGAAGATGCCTTTTAATGAGAATGTATATACTGTGTGTATATATATATATAAAAAAAGAGAAGTCAATAAAGTCCCCCCCAAGATAAAAGATAAGGTTAGAATGCAGTGTGTAGTGCTTTTTTACTCAAAGGTAAAATGTAGCACGGACACTAAGCTTCAGGGAAAAGTCAACTAATTTGATTTTCACCAATTTATTCTGGCTATACAAACATGCTAATATTTTGGCCAATTACAGAAATTGGTTTAACTTTGGTTTAATACAACAAAATACTGTACTAAGCACATGCTTTTGAAATAGTTATTGCAGAATTGTTAAATTTTAAGGGAAGTAAGTTTTAGTTTTGTCTTTATAACCAACTTTAAAGCAAACTCTATATATATTTAAAACAAAACCTTAAAAACAACCTGGCATTTAACTACCATTTCCACTTAATAATAATACTACAATAAAGCTCTACCTACTAGTGATTTCAGCCATATTAATTAGTCTGGAAAATACAGAGCATATGCACATTTTTCTTCATCAATATAACAAGTTTGATTTTTTTCCCCATATTTTTCTGTTTGGGTTTTACTTTTTTTTGTTTTTACAAAGGCTGTGTAATTTAAGTTGAACATTTTCCATTTTTTTCTGTTTGGGTTTTTATTTTTATATATGGATTATTCATATATTTGTGTGTGTGGGTGTGTATGCATGTATTTCTGCTATGTTGCTTGGTTGTTTAAATGTCTGTTTTAATATGTATATGACCTTTTGGCACCCCCCCACCCTCTCTCATTTTTTTTTTTTTTATGCCTTAATAGGTTTTAATTACTGGAAGCCCTTTGAACCTCTATATGAGATATTGGGCTGTACAAATAAACTGAAGTGAACTGATTTTGAAAGGAGAACTTGAAAATTTCTATTGTGGTTAACACTATTTTCCTGGCAACTAATTTATTAGTCATTTGAACGAGACTTGTCTAAAAAAGCTCAGAAAACAATTAAAACTAAGCACACTTTAAATGGGCAAAGTTAAACATTGGCCAAAAAAATAGTTCCTGTGTAACTGTTAATCTGATTACTTTCTCCTTTGCTTGTTTTCAACTTCCATTCAAAGAGAGTGAGAAAGGCCCCGGGCAGTGGCTGGTGGCATCGTATAATATTTTTAACAGGTAACTGCCATTGTACATTAAAAAAATAAGAATATTATGTTTAACCATCTGGCGCTGACTGTCTGCAAATGTTTTGTGACCACACAGACTCATCTGTGGTGACTTTACATTACAGTGCATCAACTGTGTATGTGCCCCAGGTGGCATAGACGTGTAACAGGAACGACTACTCGGGCATCATGTCTCCAGCTTTCCATGTCCCCAAGTATATTCAAAGCTTAATATTTACAGTGGCAGGGACCCCTGATCAATGCACAGTTATTCAAAAAAATAAAACAAAAAACAAAACAAACAAACAAAACAAAATGGTTTAAAATCTTATTCAGTGAAGTTAGATGAGTTATTAAGAGTTAAATGATCTTCTGATGTGATGAAAATTTGTTAGATGGAGATAATTTGCTCATTACTGCATTTTCTTTGCACTCTACTGATCAAAGTTTATGCTACAAACCAGGTCCTGCCCCCAAAGCTTTGTCAGATGGACTCACAAACCCCTGCACCACATCTTTCGTGTACAAATCGGTTAATTTAAACTTGATTTGAACTACTTCTATCTTATTTATTCTTAGTAATGGTTTATCGGTAATGGTAATAGTGAACTACCTATCTAGTTTATTCATAATAGTTCATTCATACATTTGTCTACTACTTGGTATGTCCAGTACTCCTTTTAACAGATATTCATCATGTTTAGTGACCACTTTCAATTGAACCATTATTTTTACCTTTTCAACTGTTTTCAACACTTTCAGTTAACAGTTGGACCACTAGCTATCCTTTTAGCTAATAATTTCCAACTTCTCATTAATAACTTCGCAAGCTATTTGAAAAGCATGTTTAGATTTTATTTGTTTACCTATACTATTATCTTACAATGTCAACAGTTAAATGCGTACTTTTAACAGTTTTCATACTATCAGTGAACTATTCGTGATACTGTTATTGAGCTATTTTATGATCAGCTCCACTAAATTCTTGAGTTAAATTATAAGATGAATGTACACCCTAGGTGTTGCAAAATTACCCCCAGTCACTCCCATAACTCACCACTGTAGTCTGCCTCACATCTATCACTGCTGTATTACATTGACTTATATTGCAACACATCATATATGTTATTCTTCTTGAGTGAACACAGAGCCACAATTGTCTGAACTCAGTTTAGCTCACTTTTAAAAGTAAATTCTTGCAGTTTTTTTCCAATCATGCACACACAGTATACTGTATACAGGATGTTTATGTAGAGCGGCTAAATGAAGAAATTATTAATAGCCTAAAAATCGAAACTATCCTCCCAAATATGCAACAAATCACTTATCTACTCTGTCGTTCCTCTTTCTTTCTTTGCTCCCTCCCCGTTTTCATTACTCACTGAAGGTTTTCTCTCTCCCGTTGACTCCGAAGTGAGAACATTTTCATGAAGGCAATAAAACGCTCATCAGCAAAGGCCTGAAATGATTTTTTAATATGACGACATTTTAATGAGGACTGAAGGAGATGGCTGGTTTGGCTGATGGCAGCACCTCTTTATCAATGAGTGGCAGGGAAGAACTAATGGCACTAAAACAGGCAAGCTGCCTCGTCTCCCTCTCTCTCTTTGTGTCTTTATGTCTCTCTCACACAACACATACTTTATATTCTTTATTTGCAGGAGCTAAATTAAATTTCGCTGGGATTTAAGCAGTAGAAAGATACGAAACCATTTTTTCCACCAGCAGGATAGTTATTACTTTCCCGGGATGCCATATAAAACCATATTTGACCTTTTTTAGACAGTTACACACAGACTCTCCACTCTCCATCTCACTTTTTGTCCAAGTAAGTGTTTACGTGTTATGCCATTGATTGAAACTTAATCTGAGGACTGCACAGTTTAGCTGCTTGAGAAAACCTGTCAGATGTGAGTGCCAAGATTGATTGCGCTGACAAAAGGTCGTGTTATTGGACTGGAGAGGTTATGATGAAATTACAGATACAGCCCCAGACAGGGTTCAGCATTTGAAATACACAAGTCATAAGAAGTCCACATCTATCAGCTGGAGGAAAAAATGCTGTCTGTACAGTCTCATATGCATTGAGATTCAGAGTTTATAAAGCTGCTTTCATGCTTTCATGTTCAATGGAAATTACACAGCCTTTGTAAAGATGACCCAAACCTCAAAACCACAATACCGCTGAGACATGTTGTAAATTAATGTCACAAAAGGTGAAAGCATATATATCACTGCCAAGATGTGCTAAATTACTGTCAGAATGCATTTTGAGTATGACTTTTACTTGAAGCCTTAAACCTAATAAGTTGTCACGTGAAAATACAAGTCATTGCTTTGAAACTATAGTAAAGCTATGATAAGCAGCAAATTAATGTCAGAACAGTGTCACTCACAAAGATGCTTTGCTCATTACATGCTGCTTTATATCACAGTATGTGAAGTAAAGTGCTTACTACCTTATATTACACCACTACACCACTTCATATTTTTTTAATGAGACTTCCACTTTATGATCTTACTCCAGCTAGTGGTCAGACTTGGCTGACTTTGCCGTCCAAGGTCAGGACGAGAGCGGTTTGTGGAGGAGAGCCCCCTGCCCACCAGACGCTAAACAAAACCGCTTTCTCTGCCTCCTTCCTCTTGTGCCATACAAGGTCGTCTCATGCTGGCTACGCCTCCGCAATTAGCATGCAGCCTGTGGCGTGGCCTGTCTGGTGGCGAACACGCAAGCACAGCACTCTGCTCTCCTAATGAGATGCCAGTCAGTGAGGGTGCCTGCGGGACTG
>VUQS01077403.1:24419-36378 GCA_015108495.1 Heterochromis multidens
TTTATATATATATATATATATATATATATATATATATATATATATATAGATAGATACATAGATACATAGATACATATATATATATATATATAGACACACACACACACACACACACACACACATATATATACACAAATATATACACACACACACTTTAAAAAATTTCCTCCTGGGGTGTTAGTGCACCATCTCGTGGGTGGTAGAGGAGACTGTTGAGGAGTACACAGTGGCCTGGACAGGCAACTCATTTTACATAGCACACACTAGTTAGTGGAGGCTGTGGCTTAAACTGTAGGACTCTACTCATGAAGCGAAGCGTTGTCACCTTGGGTAACCCCCTAAAGGTTTTGTTGCACCAATCTTTGCTTTGCTAAAGCTTTAGTTACACAGGATTATTGTGGGAGAAAATTGAGACAATTTCAAGTACAAATGCCAAACTGAAGTCCCACTGGATACTTTTCTTTATGTGATATCTTAACAATAGCACAGCCAGGTCTCTTGATTAATCTAGGTGTCATATAGGTTTGTGCTTTGGCACTGACAATCAGACAATAAGATTTATACACAATTCAAAAGCAAAATGATTCAAATGAGTCAAATCTTTGATCTTTTAAGCCAAACCTCAGTTTCTGGCGCTCAAAAAAGGAAGCTAAATGAAGAAGTGCCCAGAACTGCAGTTCTTCAAGTGACCATTTGAGGCCGCCTCCAAAAGTGACTGGATCTCTATAGACTCTCATGTTACCCCTAACAGATCGAAACACAGCCTGGTGTATAGCTAATTTCCCCCTTTTATAACAGGTTTAATCACCCAGCTGTTTAAATTTTAGTAAGACTTAAAGTCATGCTTTATTAGGGGCGCAGATGTGTTTGACTGACAGGTGGGTGCCAACTACTCTGAGTCACTACTGAACTGGACCTCTCGACCACGATTGTGGTGCTGGTGCATTCTGGTTCACTTTTAAAACAATTATCTGACAAATAATCTTGGTTGTGGTTAAATATGCAACAATCCAGTACCGGTGAATTAAACTGTAGTATTTTATTTATATGCTAGTTGCCAGTAATTATCAGATATCTGCATCTATGCACTGTACCTGTACAGTCTATAGACCTAACTAAGCTAGATTGTCTTAGCTGATAATTACAACCTTTCCTCTGAATATGGTCACTTTTGGCCCCTCCAAGAAAAACCAAGAGCAATGTAATCTGTTGTCCTTATAATGGAATCAAGACTTTTACTTGCATGTTTGTAGACAGATTAGCAAACACTTAAAGGATGCCCAAATCATGTTTTGTATTGCTGCTGGTCTAAATAATGAGTCCTTTAATATGGAGAATATGCCCTTGTTTTATATAGTGCCCTGTTGAATCTTGTGTAATATCAGTGGATTAGAGTGAGAGTGTAAATCCACTGTGGAAGGAGGCTTTGGGGGCTTTTCACATGTCTGTGAGGCTTATTTTCTCATGAGCTGCCCACACATATGGTGTTTTTTAAAAAGAGAAAGACCACCAGGAGACTTTTGTTTCAACAAGCTATGTGTGCAGCATGACAAATGTAGTGTGCATGCAGACACAAACTAGTTGAAAAAACTGTTTTTGCCTTCACAACCAATGAGAGTATAAAAGAAATGTTTCTTTCTTTTCCATAATATTTTGTCAGAGCTTTTAAGTGCACCATCAGCTCTCGTTTACAATGGACACAATCAAAAAATATCTCAGGTATATCAAGTACGTGCTTTCACCTAAGCAGCTTTTTCATCAGCTAATTACCTAATTCATTCTCACTTATTCTATCTGTAAATAGCAGCTGCTAATTGCTTCAGTTATCGAGAATAATCCAGTTAAATATAAAAGAATAAAAATACTGAGGAGGTGACAAATAAAGCCATGAGTAAAACTATCAGAAATGTTGGTCTAAATCATGGCATTAACAGACTTCTTTGTCAAATTTGTAAAAATGTACAACAGGTAATGTGACCTCGGGGAGTAACTGTGCTTTTTTTTTTTTTTATCGTAGCGCCAGTATCGGGTTTTAATATTATAACATCTGGGTGATATTTGACAGGTCTTTCACCACACAATACAAAGAGGAATAAAGAGGAAACATCAGTGCACCTAAAGACGTTAATGCTGCCATTTTGATTAAGTTAGCTTTTAAATGCCTATTAATAGTGTTCAGATCTAACTCCTTACATACAGCATGTGCTGTTCCTAAATACTGGATGAGGCATTAAAAAAAATCCTACACTGAGGAAGTCATTATTATGCTGCTCCAGTCTCTAGTGCTGACTTCGTCAAAGAGAAGCTTTTACGATGGGTGTGCATCTCTTTAAAAATCTTGTGGCAAAAAATCTGCACAAAACAGCTGCTATTAGGTGATATTAAACCCTGTATATGGGTAACATTTTTGTACCTCTGTATGAAAAAGCAGTGTGAAACTCTGCTTTTATTAAAGCAAATACGAAGGTTTTGTTCCTAACTCAGTACTCTGTTCTGGGTCTGATCCTCTGAGGCTTTGTGTCTACACAGTCTGCCATGTTTTGACCCAAATTGCTTTATTTTGCAAAGGGGTCTGTTGTAACTAGGCCTTCAGAGAGATGTGCACCAGATGTTTTACCTTGTTACAGGAAATTTTTTAAGTTTTGCATGTTTTTTTAAATGCTATCCATCTATCTATCTATCTATCTATCTATCTATGTCTGGCTGTCTGTAAGGTTTGTCTTAAAGCAGCACGGGGGGTTAAAGGCATGAAGCAGCGACACGCCTCACAAAGCCTTGGTGCCTGCTAATGGCCCCCTGTTTGTAATGGCATCCGTATAGCACCGCTTGACGAGCTGCCAAAGCGGGTGTTCTGTTATTGCGGAGCCAATCACCCACTAAGTATTTGCTGGCTCCTATTTCCTTTCTGCTAATGTGCGAGCCTCCCCAATGCCGCAGCTAAATCGACTCTTTACGCCTGACTTGTCACCCTGCAGCGACGCGCAGAGAATCCCAAAGATGCATCGGCGGAGGGCAGCGCAATGTCTCTGTTGCCATGGATACGTTTATGGGCAGGGATGTGGCTGGGTGGGTTATGATGCTTTTACTGCAACCCTAAATCATGGAAAGTGATGGCTTTCGGTGATTAGGATGATGACGCTGACGTGACCTTTGCAAGGGTGTTATTTGGCGGTGATTGCTCACTTTAATGTGTCTTTGAATCTTCTGTGTCAGACGCTGCGTGCGGGCAGAGGGTGTGTGTACGTAAACTGCTTCAATAAAAGGACAGATTTAGTTGATCTTATTGAAGTGGAAAATTTAAAAATATGTTAGTCAGGTAAATGAATATGAATCAGCAGTTGTTACAATAACTGATAAATGATTTGATTAATATTTTAAGAAAAGAAAATTCTGGTTTAAGCTGAAGATTTTCAGCTTTTCTTTGTCTTGAGTTTTACCAAACTGACATGATTACTCAGTGATTAAAAAAACCTAACTAGTAGGTTATTAAATAAGGAAAACAGTGATTATTTGGACTACTATGAATAAAGGACTAAGGAGACCCACTGATATAGTACAGTATAACTTACTCCTGAAATCTAATAAAGACTGGAGTAATAAATGAAAGACTTCAAGATGACAAAGACTAATATAATTCTGTGATGACAGATTTTTCAAATTTAGGGCTACCTCCATATGATCAACCAAACTAAACATCTTAGTGGTTGGGTGTAAAAAAAAAAAAAAAAAAATCACAGAAATGGTCAATTACAAACAAAATTACCACTTATATAGCTGCCCCCTGCGGTTTTTAGATCGCTGGACAAGAAATCCAAAAGTGTGGGGTCCTTTGAATGGGTAAAGGTCAATCCCAAGAAGCTGCATGCAAACTCTGCATTAAACATTTGCCTGTCATTCTTCAAACATATAAGCAGCGTAATGTTAACAACTTAGCATGGCCACTTGTTGTAACATCAGAAATCTCCTCAAATGCTAGTGGCATTAAAAGCCAGATGGTTTCATATGCGCACTTCAAAGATGAATATTTTAATGGCTTGTTTCACTGTAATGTAGCACAGTGTTAATAATGCTACTTATACCATCCTTAGCCCCAAAAATACAAATGATTGAAGCTTCATGCCCCACCGAAAATAAATATATCCATCCACCATTCATCCATCTGTAATTAAATTTACAACACAAATGTACAATGACTGGTTGCTTGAACTCCTGTTATAGAATCTTTGTTCAGGGGCAGGCCTGGGCATGGGTTTAAATTTTTGCAGTTGGGTAGCAGTGTCAAACCTGAAAGTCCATCTGCAGAGTAAACAGAAAGGTGACCTGCCGATATGGGCTTTAAAAAGCAAAGCTATGAAAGTGAGAAGCAAATAAACTCAGAAAGATGTAAGTCCTCGAGAGGTCTATGTGGGAATGAGTATGTGAAAGCCAGGTGACGGCTAGAAAGCCCAGACATTCTTTGCCCCCTGTTATCGGCCTGCACAGATGTGCCTCAGCCTTCTCTGCAGCGCTCCCATTCGCCACATCCATCACAGAAGTGCACCTTGGGAGATTGAGAGGATGGTGCATGCGCCAAACCCACCATCTGCTGTCGTTTAGAAATAAATGACAGGCCCAAACCTAGTGGGAGCCCGTCTCATTCCACTGCCAGCGTCAGCACGGTGACGGGTCCGCCCAACCTTCCCTTCTCTCTGAAATCGATGTGTGAGACCCCCGCCAGTCATGCTGGAGTGTGCCTGCAAGAGAGACTTGGAGTGGATTTGGTCGGTGAAGCACAGCTCTTTACTCAGGGGAGCGGGCAGGTGGAACAGCGTGGTGAAGCCAGCTGTCTCCCCACTGATTACAGCAGCCAACATGCAGAGTTGGAGAACTCATGGACTCGAGGTGGATCAGACTGGAAAGCAGCTCAAGCTCCACTTTATTTGATTAGAGGTTTATTGATGGTCTACAGATAAAGAAACTATCAGTTATAACAAGCTGGGACTTTTACAGTCTTTCTACAGGCAATGTTCATATTCAAATGTGTTACCACTAATTAATATTTCACACAGCCATGTTTGCAAAAGTCTACTCCAACAAAAGTATGCAATTTTGCAGTTTTCCCAAGGTGGAGATTATAGAAAATTAAGTACTTAACTAAACCAAATGGACAACCCAGCCCCTGTGCAAACGACAAATGAAGCCACAGGAATCATAAAACTAATGCACAGTCATAACCCTCATCAGGCTGAAAAACTGCAGTCCAGATATAACTTGCCTAAAGCACAAAAGTGCTTTTCTCTTGTTGTCTTTAATCTCCTAACAGGATGATTTCCTATAGCTCCTCCTTGCCAGCTGCATGAATAGGCAAAGTGCGACTACACCGAGTTCTTTTATTTGACAGCAGTTATAAGTTTGGCCCCAGAAGTAAGAGGGGAGGTAGACTTTATTAATTTCATGGATTTGGAAATGAGCCGTAGTGATAAGGCTATCACTCTCTTATCTGGGGATGGTGGGGGCGTAATTAAGCCGATAGCCAGCGATGATGAGGAAGTAGTGTGAAAAAAAAAGAAGCCTTGGGGATATGAGGGCGGAATCTTCAGGGCTCGTTTACCAGAGGGATGATTAGATTGGCATTTAATTGCCACCTTGTCTATTTTTAGGGTGGGAGGTTTTCTTATGAGGCTCCCACCTCCAATTTCCCCCCCTTTTCTTTGCGGTCAAGGTCAGATTAAAGAATGTTCGATTGTCAGATACGCTGAGGTTAAGTCAAAGTGTTATATGGCAGGTTAGATTGAGGAGGGTGAATGCGTCCAGCTCCCGTGCCTGTGTGGATATATGGAAGATTGGGGTCAAGAGCAGGTGGACTGCAGCGTAATAGCACAAGGCAGAGCGTTTGCTTGAAATGGCTAAGTTTCATCTCTTGAACTTTACCAAGAGCCTCAAACTCTGGTAATTGTTTTGCAGCCACAATCCAGGCTTACCAATCAGTTTTTATTGATTCCTCATGTCACTGTCTTGCTGCGACAAAAAATCCTAACTCCAAACCTGGACATCTCAAGAATCCTCTGAATCCTACTTCATGTCCAATAATGGCTGACATTCTGGTTGACTAGCCCAGAGTGTTAGCAAAGACTTTCACTATTCTCTAGGCAAAAAATGAAATATACTTAATACTAGCTGGAATCTGGGCTTGAAGAATGAGTAGTTAAACTGCTCTACTTTTCACTAACAGTTACTGGATAATCATAAACGTAATCATCAGAGAGACAGACGAGGAGCTCAGAGGCTAGAAAAAGTGGTTGTAGTGGATGGATCTTAGTATACTGTTAAGTCTGAACCAACAACTGGATGCTGGAGGTCTTCACTAGACTGGTGATCCACGAGGCAGGCACTTGGTTAAATTAGAAAATACGTGCTTCAACTTAAAAGAGCATTTACAATCAGTTAAACTTTGGCATTAAAATTTTTATTTTCATTCCTGAGAAGGTGGTTCAGTTAGTAGAAGGGTATACAGCATATCACGCTTTCATGCAGATGACTTGAGTTTGGTCTTGCTACACACCTACACAAATTTTTATTAACTGTTTATGTATCGTTTTCAAGTCATTTGTTAGTCTAATCTAAACATAACCACATTCCATAACAAAGCAGCTATGTGCAGATACAGTAATGTATAAAGAAAGAATTTTAGTATTGTTGGATGGAATTATTATCATTCTTTCCCAGCATTTATGCCTAATGGAAAAATAAAATGTCTCACTGTAAGGTTGAGTTTCCCTGTTTCTATGGTCAACTTTCTATTATTTTTCCTTGCCACTGCAATTGAGGACTATTTTTAACTGTGGATTGACACACCTTCTGGAGCATAAGTATTTAAAGCAGCAGGATGTTGTGTGAACTAAGTAAACTGAAATTACAGTGCCCTTGTTCTTTATGATAGAGGAAAATGTCATCCAGTGCAATGATGTGACTTATGGATGTGGTTTTAAGAGTTTATTTTTAATAGGATAATAACTGAGCTCTACAGTATGGAAGATTAGGCTCTATTGGGCTCTGGCTACTCTTAATTAGCTGGATCAATTTATTGTTGGTCTTTTCATGGGATTTGTTGACAATAAAAAAAAAAAAAGACTTTAGATGTCATGCACCAACATTACTGTAGCATGAGCATGTACTTTGGTTGTGATGCAAGAGGACAAAACAAACTCCTTCAGTTAATTTCTCCAGGAATGTCCTGGGAGTAAACTTTGATAGGGTGACTTTAAATAACCTGTCCACTAGGATATGATTGCACAATGTGAAGCAAAACTAAAAACTAATGAAGACCTTTGTGTAAGACAGATGTAAGACTATTTCTTTAGTGCCCCGTGACACCCATGATACCTTCCAGTGTAAACATCCCAGCCTGCAGAAAGGGGCTGCATATCAGCAGAGCCTGCCTGTAAACCCATAATCCCTGCTCCTCCGACAGACACACAGGAGAATAGAGTGTTATCACCCTGGTTGACACACTCCTGTGTTTTCTCCCAGCATTCTCGGGGGTTTATCACTCCTGCATTTCATTCCATTATCCCGAGTACACCGAGGCTGTCCTCGGAGCGCAGGGAACGAGACAACTTGTCAGGGTCGCGGAACAAAGAGGGAGCATGTCGAGCGGCGGATTAGACTAGGAGAAGTAGTGAGGGGCTTCGGGGGGAAGGAAATCAAGGAAAAAAGGGGATGCAGGAAAAGAGGAAAGGGAGTGGAGTGAAAGAAGGGAAACAGAAAGGTAGAACTCTTTCTTCCAAAGCTGTAACATTGATTCTCCCCTCTGGTACCTGTTTCCTTTATTTACCTGATGCAAGTTTTGCTCTGAATTAACGAAGCCTCCTTTGTTCTTATTCTAAAGCACTTTATTATAGAAAATCCTATGAGGAAAAGTGGCATTTCTTTTTCTTCTGTTGTTTGGAGTGGATGCTGCTAGTTTTTTTTTGTGACACTGTACAAGAGAAGTGGAGATTGAGTATTTTTACTAGGCTTTTTACATGGCATAATTATAAAAAAGGTTGCCAATTAATGAACTGTTGATCGACTAGCAATTTTTTTTCTCTCTGTATTTTTTTAATGTTACAAATTCATAAACTTGGGCTTTTTCAGCTCTTTCAAAGACAGCGTGTTTGAGATTCCTTTTTATTTTAAGCCTGAGATCTAACTTTAAAAGGGAACATTTGGGTTCTTGCTTCTCTTTTGTTTCTTTTTCATGTACTTTTTCATTAACTGTTACAAATATAATCAAGGTTTTCCATCTATAGCTGTATTTGTCTAAGGATGGGTTTGATGAAATCAAAAATCTAGAGCTTTCTCAGCAGGTTAAACTTTACCATCTGCATGTAATACACACAGGTGACACATCAGCCCACAATACATCCAAAAAGCTATAAGGCGCAGACAAGTGCACACGGCAACCCCCAGATCCCACACTTCATTACGCATCCAGCCATCCCTAACTGGAGTAAATCGATGCAGGATAATAGCCAGCACCCTCACCCCTCCATCACTTCATCTCCCCCTCTTACACCCCCCATGCCTCCATCCTTCCACCCTTTCCTCCCACCTTACCACCATCCATTCACTCTTCTTGCTGTTTCTACATATAGTCCTCCTATCTTTCTCCCATCTTTTCAACCTTTTGACTCCAACTTTATACCCTCACTCTATCCTCGTCCTCCACTAGCCTCTCACTAACTACAGCTCTGCTGTTCTTTTGCCTCCATCTATCCATCCCCTCTTTTCTCTCCATCTAACCCGTCTGTTTTCATCACTGCCATGCATCATTCCTCTTATCAGCCGTGGTGCCTGTAATACCGCTGTCGTATATAACATGTCTGTTGTGATCACTGACAGCTTGGCCATGCAGCATCAACAGTAACAGGGATAATAAGCTCATTTTGCATGCGTTTCTGTGTCACTTCTGTCTGTCTGGGCTGCTTCCTATAATTTAGGTCTGCTGCATCTCTAGGGACGGAGGCATTATTAGTCTGCTGAGGATTGTCTGGGGTGTTTAAAAATTCCATTTCGTTAGGGGTGTCGGTTCACATGCAAGTAGAAAACCTGCCGCTGTTACACTTCGTAATGGCTGCGTTACTTTCATTTAACTAGCCAAATTGATAATGGCTGCAAGCGGAGGGGCATAAAAGCCAAAGTTTTTGCAATTCTTCAAACTAGCTTTGGAAATTATTTATTGTGGTTAATGGCCCACTGCAGGCTTGTTGCATACAATTAAAGGTGCAATCCATTATTGCTAAAAAACAATAAAATGGCCTGTCACGCTTCCTTTATTCACATTCATGAGGCCGGGAAACATTTGAAGTTTGCCCCTGTTGTTGAAATACAATCTGCAAACTGTAAATACTCAGGAGGGAAAAAATTATATTGAATTTTTAAAACGTGCCTAGGAACTTTGGAGCATATGCAATGACGCTACATTTAATGACTTATGAACTTAAATTTTAAGCTTTCTTTTAATGTGACAGCAGCATTATATATGCATTATACAAGAAATAGAGAGCGCTCACTTCATGCCATCCACAGCAGGAAAGCAACAACTTTACTTTTCTCTGTCAGTCATACTGCATACTCAAAAACACTGAATAATTGATAATTAAGCTTTAAACAAGGACATGAGTTGTGATTTTCAAGATATTCTGGTTGCAAAACAATGAGAGTGGATTGAAAAAGGAAAAAAAAAAGACATAAAATATTCAAGGGAACTGTGATAAAGTGAGGCTCGAGCAACAGGAGGAAGACAGCTCTCTGAGAAAAATTGGAGATCAAAGACCCCGAACCTCCCCTGCAATACTTCACACGATCAGGCTGCAAAACATTCCTGTGGCCTGAATCAAAAATCACTGCTGACTGAATATAATACAATACGGAATAGATAATTCCAAACAAAAAGTGCACGTTAGCAAATGTTAGCAAACCTGAAAGTAAATGTCAGTGTTGCATTATTAACGACCTTTGCTTTGTAATAATAATGTGGGTGGAATTTAGATTATTGAATCAGCGAGTGAAGATATGTGTGCTCAAGAGGTGTTTCTCCAGTTTCATTTAGTTGTACTAGTGGCATCATTTTGACTTTGTAAAACAATATTTTAATAAGGTTGAAAATTATATTTGAAACATAGATGATGCACAAAGAATAGCTTGGTCAGTTACTCAGAGAAAGACTAGGAGGCCAGAAGATGAGAAAAAGCCCTTGGGCAGGATTAACTTTTTGACTTGTCATAGCTGGAAACGTGCAGGTGTTACTGACATTAATGATGGCTCAATTCTATTTGAGCTTTCTAGTAACTCACAACAATGTGACAGTGAGGCAGCACCCACAGCAGATCTTTGTCATGACTCACAGCAGACATTTTAGCAGTTTATAGCTGGAAAAAGCACAGGGTAATTGATAAAATGTGATTTGCCTAGTAGACTGCCTGGCTCACTTAAAGCAGTGAGTTATTGGAAACTTGCTTCACCTGTACTTTTTGCTGATGTGACAGAACAAAATGTGTGCTAAATAAAGTTTGATAACTGAAAAATAAAATCTAGACTAACTAAAATATTAAGTCACAAAAACCAAAATCAAAATATTAAAGAAACTGGTTTTCTTCTTTGTCAGTTTTGACAAACTGCCAGCATGTGGAGGTGATGGTGCATATGATTATTAAACTGGGATGTCTATCTGATATTGTATCACATGCTGGCAGTTCAGAATCATCAAGAGCCTGCACGCTCGTCTGGACACCAGCTGCAGCCATAAAGGAGATCTTCTCACCGGAAGATACCGAATCTGAAGTTAACGAGGTATCCAATACAGGTGAGACGTGTCATTCCCCCAGTCAGCCAATTCACCTGTGGGAGTTCCTGCTAGAGCTGCTCCACAAGCCCCCTCACTACGGCCATTGCATCCTCAGGCTAAACAAGGAGAGAGGAATATCTAAAATGGAAGGCTCAGCTCAGCTGGCCAGGCTTTGGGGATCTACCTAGCTATAAATTATTGTTTGCTCCTTTTAATTAATTAATAAAGAAGACATCCACCAGAAGACATCAAATCTGAAGCTAATGAAGATTCCCCTGTAGGTGTGATGTATCATTTTCTCAGCCAGCCAACTCACCTGTGAGAGTTTCTCCACACACCCCATTACTACAGCTGCCATATCCGCTGGCCAAACAAGGAGATTTTAAAATAGCTCAGGTAGCCAGGCTACTGGGGCGTCCAGCAATAAAACCTGCCAAAGTGAGTCACTTTCTCAGCCAGCAGGCTTTGCAGGAGCAGAGTCTCCCCATATATTTGTTCCTTTCATTTTTTATTTAATAAATATACTTTTGGATTTCAGTGCTGTTGCAAAATGACTTGACAAGTTTGGTTCTAAGTGATTTACCACCACATTTCTAACTCCTCAAACTCTGGTGATAGGCTTCAGGCATATGCCCACACCTTTAGGACAGCAGATTTTAATGATTGATACTTAAAGAATAAGCCTTGTGCTTTCTTGGCAAAAACACACTGCAACCTCAATTTAATTTCAAGTCATGTAAATCATCATAGCCGCCAGACTCTTAACCTTCCACATATGGAAAAAATAAGTAAAATTTGTGCCCAACGGCATCAAGACTGCCATTCTTACTTAAACTCCCCTTTTGCTTTTCTATCTCTAGTTTTACCTTTCTAAAGCTTGCCTCATTCTCTCTAATGAAACCGCCTTCTCCATCTCAGCGCCTTGCCTCAATTTTTCTATAGCCACTTCTTTGGCTTGCTCTAAGTTAAAGCAACTCTCTGTTGTGGCTGAGAACAAAACACTGAGATCTGATATGAAAGGCAGAAAAGTCCTCAGTGTCCACGGAGGAAGAAGCAGACTCAAACAAATTTACCTTCGCCAACTTCACTTTCAGATTTATTTCTGCAGATCCCTTTTAAATTTGTTCCCGCATCTTTATTTACAGTAAAACC
>VUQS01077403.1:36398-56913 GCA_015108495.1 Heterochromis multidens
TTTTTTTTTTTTTTCTTTTTTTTTTTTAAAATAAACCTTTTATTTTTTTTTTTTTTTTTTTTTTTTTTTTTTATTAACTGACATTTTGCACTTATCTAAAAACTTTCACTAGGTGCCTCATGATTTTTTTGCAATCTCATCCATTATAGCATACTAGAAAAAACAGAGGGGGGAGGAACAAGAGAATACAGTGTTCCAGCACCAGTGCATACAAAAAGACATACAGGTTCCCCTGAGTTTTCCTCACTATCTAACTACTGAAGTCTGGCAACCAACCCAAAACCACACAAGTGTTCCTGAGCAAACTTCAACTCAGGAGCTCGAGCGTCGCCTCCATGCCCTAATCTCAAATTCCTGCCCACCCCACACCCCAACTTTCCAATTTTAAACAGAAGAAGTGGACAGCCTCCCACTGTTCAGCCCAGTTAATGGAAAAACATGAAGCTGTCAGAAAAAACAAATCTATTTGTTCATGTTTGCAGATATGAATTGTCCTGGGTTTTTTGTCTTAGTCAGCAGCATGTTTTTGTAACTAATGTATTTCAATAGGAAGTATACACACATTTGTGTCTGTAGCACATATGTTGTCAGGTCTTCAGCAACCAAACCAGTCTTCTGGCAACCAAGAAAACAAACTGAACACAACAAAATGGAAAATTTGTATCCACAAATATAAGTCAGTGGATTAAAAGTCATGACTATTTCACAAACTGCTGTGCCACTTTGTTGAATTGAATTGACCAGCTAGCAGACCACAACAAAGAAGGGAGACATACTTAACAAGCATTAAAAATATTTAATTTCGTCAGCATCAGTAATCATAGGCAGTGTATGGATGTGCTACCAAATAGCCTATGTGCATGTGACCAAGTCATGTCATGTGGTGTGAACATGGCACAGACAGACATGCATAAGAGTCAATTAGAAGGTTGAATTTAAATAGCCCTGCAGAACCCTGGCCAGGTGTTCTGTATTATGCCTAAACCTCCTCAGCTCCACCCATGAAATCCTGCAGCAGGTGGACATGCACCACCAGTGCATAGATTATTCTAAGTCCAATATTTTGTTTTTTACTTCTGTCTTTGGTGTTTGCCAACTCCTGAGGGAAATACCTGACTCCTTTGAAGCTGTGCTCCACAGCAGGGCTGTGTATGTGTTTTGGTGCTTAGCAGGTGGAGCACATTCAGATTTTAGAAAATACTTTTTTGTTGAGAATAACAGTTGAGAGTGGTGAGAGAGAATAAATGGCTGGGCTGCTACACAAGCTGACAAAGAGCCAAACAGAGCTCCATTTTCAGGTGAGAATCCTCTGTATGTTCATTGTTGTTATAACACTTGATATAACTCTTAAAAAATATAATGACAAAATTCTTAAATACTGTAATTAAAAAAATAAAAAGAAATACACACAGATTATATTACAGAAAACCATAGTATGTTGTGGTAGAAATTACACGAGGCTACACGTCACGTTGACCGTTTTTAACTTTCAGTGAATCCTTTACACTTTGTGCATTTAGATATGTCTACTTTTATTCCAGCAATTTAACTTACACATGCTTGTATTAACTATGTTATTGTGTTCTCTATTGTGTTACAGCACAAGCTGATTTCCAATCCTCTGCTGCGATTTCAGTTTTTAAATCTTAGTTCCACATATTTAGCTTACTGTATTAACTCTCTGCTGAAGGGGGTGTACACGGATTATAAATTACGATGCCCTTTCTCAAACAGTTTCAGTAGGTGTTTTTTTTTGTGAGTATATGAGTATAGTGAGTGAAATATGTTGATGTGATTTTACAAAACCTCTCAGCTGGAGATCTTTAAAAGATGTTTTCTACTGATGTGAATTCATGCCTCAGCTCTTCAAAGGACATGAAAACAGTGTTTCGATGAAACAGATCTTGAATCTTTTAAGCCCTTTAGAGGCCCAAAGATTTAATGTAGCATCTGTTCTTCCTGGTGCAAAAAACTGGTTACTCATTACTGGTTTATGTTGAGAAAGAGTTCTTTTAAATCATTTCTCACTTCATACTAAATTTGAACCACAACTGGAAACAAACCTGTCTGCTTTGAATGGTTTAAACACATGGGAACAGATAGTTTTAGACTGCAATCAACATGTTAAAATTGTATTAACATTATCATTGTGAGGATTTTGACAGTTTGGAGTTAAATAGAATCAAGTAAACCCTAAAGGCACTATAGACACTTGTTTTCTTGTAAAAATGGACCTCCCCATGAACCATATGCTAACGACTGATTTGATAATTATCCTTATGCTAAGCCACACTTACTTAAAACAGCTGAATTTTCATTTTAAGTACCAACAGTCATATATTTACTTCAGTTCCTCAGCAAGTGTATGTCTGAACTTAAACCATCTGTTCACCCTAGAAGCAGCTAAGGACCTCACTCCCTGGATCTCTGTGTGCTTTTCCTTATTCTACGTGACACGAGTCAAGCCATGCATGTGTCAGATCAGCAGTAAGGTTTCTGGCAGTCTGAAAAGTCCATTAATTTTCCGCAATCAAGCTCATGGATCTTTTCAATGCTTATCAAGCGCAGACATCATCTTCTTGGATGGAAAAAGTTGTCCCCGTTGGTGGATTATTGAGCAACATTTCCCATCAGCTCATCATGTCATGAGCAGCACACATGTATTACCTCATTTATTGCCTGGAGTCTGCAGCAACAATGACTTATACAACTGCCAGTTATCAGCTATCTCAAATCAGCCAGTACATTATAACAATGTGAGCACTATTAGCCGTCTGCAGGAGAAGGTTACAATGGATGTCGGTACAGAACAGCAGTCAGATAAAGATTGTAAATTTGGACAAAGTGGACCCACTGCAACCTTAAGATAAAATAGTAAATTCTTGACTGAATAATGAAGCTGATGTCCACTTTTTAAAAAATAATACTGTTTTTACAGGTTTAATATCTATGGCCTTCTTGTCAACTCTGAATGAAAAAAGAAAAACTATCTAGGACTCTTCAGAAGTGTAACAGCCTTTAGGGCAGCAAAAATAATACAACTATAAATGTCAATAAAAATCCAGTCCTTAAAGCACAAACTCATCCCAGAACTTAAAATGAACTTCAAACTTTTGTGGAGTGTGCCTGCAGCGTACCGAGAATCAAATATTCATTATCTCACCATAAGAGAAACCTATGGATCAGTCACAGTGATGCTAACAAGGGGGATATGAAGTAGATGTAACAGACGGATGGCGAGGCACAGCAAACACTGCGGCAGCAGCTGCTCTCTGCAGTACAACCATTAAGAGGAGGCGACACTCCTAGGAGGAGGCACGTAATGAATGTGCATTGGTGGCGCGCCTCAACATCTGTGCACCCCAAAGCCCCGCCATGCCTTCATCTACTCGTAGATACACCCGTCTCTGACTCCATTTCGTTGTTTTAAACCACACCCTGCTTGTCTATTTGTTCAATTTTCATCTTTATTCTGTTTGCTCTTAACTGCATTTTCCTGTGCGAAAGTGGCAGCGACATGGAAAAGGTAGATAGAGACACAGTGACAGAGAGAGAGAGAGAGAGAGAGAGAGAGAGAGAGAGAGAGACAGGGGAATGGAGGGAGAGAAGGAACAGGAAGAGCATTCCCATCCCCCTGCACCCCCCTTAGCCCTCCACCCCCTTACAACTTTTCTTTGGGGGCTTCTTATAAACCAACCATCTATCTCCATTATGCCCCCGAAATTGCTATTTGTCGCTTTGCGGGGAAGAAATAATCAATATGTCTTGTGGGGGCAGCGAGCGCATTAGAGGAAGCAAATTGATGTCTCTCGCCCCAGCGCTCCTCACCCAGCACACTGCACCACAGCTAATGGGAAGCCTCGCTGGCTGGCAGACAGGGAGCCACTGTGTGTATGTTTGTGTGTGTGTCAGTGCACATGAGTGAATGAATGAGCGAGTGGTCAGGCAGTGGGGAATTTGTTCATGCAAAGTGAATGCCAGTGTTGTAGCTGTGTGTTTGTGCATATGTGTGTGTGTGTGTGTGTGGGCAAGTATGCCTGCATCCTGTCTGTGTGTGTGCGTGTGTCCTCTCTGTTTGTGTGTGTCCAGTGCCGACAGAGCCTTATCTCTCCCAGCCATCCGGTTTTAGGTCTTTGGGCTGTCAGAGGCAGATAGCCCTGTCACTACCGCAGCATCCCCTTTCCCCGAGAGCCTTGAAGGCTTCCTATACCGACTGACACTTCCAGAAAATCCCCACCTGATAAGTGCATTGCAGACAGACGTGACTTGCCCAGTAGTCTATCTTCTCTGCCTGGCTTTTATTTCATTACACTTCTCTATCGTTTTCGATCACAGGCCAGAGAAAGTAAATGTCCTTTTCTTGATTTTGAAAAGACCCCCCTCCCCCCTTTTTTGGAAAGTTTTTCAGCTGCAAGTGCAAATTGTTCGATCTGTTGTGTTAATCTTGTAACTTGTCCATCATCAATATGATCTAATTTAGAAGTTTTCTGCAACTTAGAGACTAGACAGATTTTTAATTTATTGCACATTGTTGCATTAAACCTGAATGTCTGCAGCTTTATTTGAGCAAGTGGCTGCTATCGTATTATTTGAGCTTTGTTTCATTTGAATTGTTCTCTTTAGAGGATTCTGAGACGGTCTAAAGACTGGGTCACTGTTAGACTGAGGGATCTCCCTGGGATCTGTAGAAACCCCTTCATAAAGACAAACTCCTTCTCGTGCTAAAAATTGTTTTGTTGGTGTTACTTTTATAAAAAATAATCAGTGCATGTTTTTTTCTTCAGTGTGGATTTAGTCTTTAATATTCTGCACCTTAACGATGCATTAAAAACCCCTGAAATAAAGAAAAAGTGAATAGCAAGAGATCAGATCAATGGGATTTAGAGCAAAAACACAATTAATGTATTGAATCTGACTGACAGTAATGAAATCCTTTATGTAAAGTAAAAATTGTTGCTGGGACACTGTAAGCTGTTTGAATATGTTATGTGTCGCATGTTTCTCTAGTTTATTAACTCATTTTTTTAAAGCCACTCTATCTCACCATAAGATCTTTTTAGTAGCCGTTTTGGAGCGTTCTATCATATTATGCAGTCTTCTTCAGTCAAACTGGAATTGCACATTTCCAACTTTCCATTTTTCCGAGAACCACAAGGACATTAATACCAACTAATAGTCATTAGCTGCAGGTCTGTTCCAAGTTTTCCCTTCTCATCTTATCAGTTTATGTCTGAGTTGGTAAGCGATAGCACTTTGAGGGGTTTAAGCTTGACGTGTGTCCCTGCCTGTTCATTAGAGGTCTGCAGTAAATGCAAAGCTGACAACATGGAGGCAGCAACAGAATAACATCGCTGTCACTGCATTATAATATGAGGAATGAATATGTAAATAGTGTGACTGACACTATGAAACTCTGAGAATAAATTCATCTTTCTGTCACTCTCACAAACACACATGCAAAATCAATCTCTGGCTGTGTCACTGG
The DNA here is from genome assembly GCA_015108495.1 of Heterochromis multidens. Lineage (NCBI taxonomy): Eukaryota > Metazoa > Chordata > Actinopteri > Cichliformes > Cichlidae > Heterochromis > Heterochromis multidens. The sequence goes on from VUQS01077403.1 coordinate 41,884, forward strand.
AGTGCTCAGATGGCTGTGCGTCTCATCTCAGACGCAGGACGGGGGGCGTCACAACAGGATTCTCGATTATCCATTTATTCGCTGCAGAGGGCATTAGGGGCCTGTCAGTCCTCATTTAGCCAAGGCTGCACTTGCACAGCACTAAAACCGTAAAATAAATTTGGCGTTGCTACTTTTAGCACAAAAACCATGTGTCAATTTCATAAACCAAACTATTTTGACTTTTCCTGCTCTTTTCCACTTGTTGACGTAGTTCAACATTAACTGGAAAGATAAAGCAATGTAAAGCATTAAAAGTACAAATGCAACAATGTGTTAGGTGTGTGCCTATCTCTTAAGACTTTTCCTGCTATATTTGTAATCCTCAGTTCTTCTTGCTTCTGTCCTTTGCTCCGTTTCCCTAGAATTTTCTGTACCTAATTAGTTAATCACTTTACCCAGTACGCTGCTGTTTCCTTCTGTCACTTGCCAGGGATTTCCTCGTGTTCTAATTTCCTGTTTGCATTCCTTGTGTTTTCTTTTTTTTCTTGTGTTTTTGTCTTGTGTATGACTTTTGGCCTTTTGACAGGCCCTGTTGCTGATTTGTTGGCTTCGTTGATTGCATACCCGTGCATGACCTTGGCCTGGATTAAACATTTGGATTTTGAACATTTACATTTGTCTTCTCTGTCCTGCATTTGGACTTGCTTTCCTCCTGCACCCTACTTGCAACACTATGGCACTCAGACCTAAGCCTCAATATTTTAAAACAGCTACAAAAAACCCCAAAAAACAAACTTTAAACACAAGGAAATATTGCATTTGTTGGACTATTTTCAGTCGCATACTTATTACACTACAGTATTTACAGCATCAGGACTGACTTTAAATAAAATATGTTCATTATAATGAAGGAACATGTCTCAACAGTGTGATTTATTAATATTGTTTTATTAGTGTGTACACTACAGTGAAACTCTGTGGCACAGAGGAGTAAGATCTATTCAGTGTTGGTTCAGTCTGTTTAGTTCATTTGCTGACACATTTTAACAAGCAAATATGAAATTACTTTTGCTGGCATTAGTCGAAATGATTGACTGGAGTGTATTTTTGCCACCATTAGCTCAGTAACATCTAGAATTTTTCTTTGTTGCAATATCTTTGCTTCTAACCAAATGCTTTTTGTGCTCTGTTTTCAGTGCACTTCCCAGACATCACCTGTCACTCACACAGTGCCTCCACTACTGTGGTGTTTTCCTTTGGATTTTCCTTTGATGAACTTTTTGGTGTGAAATGTCTATCTCTCCTTGCTCCTGAATGGCTTTGCTCCAGGTGCTCGAGTTTTCTCCTCACAGTCCAAACACATGCAGGTTGGCTTAATTAGACACTCTAAAGCATGCAAGTGTGAATGGGCTTTTTTTCCACAGGAGTTGCACAGGTGTTTCTAATAATATTTAGGATGATTTCATTCGTTTTAACTGTCTCATGACAGTGTGCCAACATTTACAGTAACAGGGCCCTGATTCCAACAGAGCTCAGCTACCATTTGTACTTTCTTACTGTGATAATGTTAAGGCCAGAGATATACTTGCTTTTAATTGTGCATTTGCGTATCTTGCTTTATGCATGAATAGATGCATTATGGTGTCAGGGTTAATGGGCACATCAACAGTGACAAATGTTTTAAAATCTGCAATTACCTGCATCTGTGTGTGTCACCAAGCAGTGACAGTGACAGCAGTAGTTGAAGACATTACTATTAAATGGGTAGCACTTTCTATTACAGCTCGGTAATAATGTGGTAATAGTGGGGAATCAAGAAGGTAATAATATGGAAATAGCAAGTTATTACCACTTAATTACCAAGTATACAAGTTATCATTTTCATATTTCAAGAGGAATAGCTCTCCCAACAAGCAAAGATGTCATTAATAGGTTGATTAAAGTAGTGTTGAAAGCCAAGTGGCAACATTAATGTAAACTAAGTCATTTTCAGAGAAATTGTTTTGTTAGTAAAAGGCAACTAAGCTGAAATGCCAAATGGTCAGGATGTTAATGTATGGCATAGCTACATATAATTTGTTTACTTCTCAGTGGTGTAGTATAAAATAGCCATAATATCCATGCTTCATTCATGATTGTAACATTTACATTTAGCAAATACAGACATGTTTTTCTGGTCCTAGGTTTTCATATCTAAGAAATATTACTATGAAATCTAGTGGAAACATGTAGTTTGGCATTTTGCAGCCCTGATTGGTGGTGTTTCCAGGTAATAAGCCACAGCATTAAACACAGCTTTTTTTACTGTCACCTTCAAACAAAGAAGAATGCTGTGGACATAAGGTAGGATAATTCCAGCATTACAATATACTAATACAGCACTGTGAAAACATCTCAAGCCATCTCTTATTTCTTTTTGCAAGGAAATAGGTGCATTTATTGAAAATGTGCAAACATACATGGAAAATACAGCATGTAAGGGGAAAACATAGTTTGTACAATTCTGACAAGCTTGAAAGTCAATATTTGGTATGACCACCTTTATTGGTCTGAACTCTCTAGGTATGCTAGTGCATGCTTTAGTGCAGTGGCAGTGTGTTTGGGATCATTGTCATGCTGAAAAATGAAGCTTTTACCAATCAGATGCTTTCCAGATGGTATTGCATGGTGAATCAAAATCTGCTGGTACTTCTCTACATTCATAATTCCATCAATTTTGGCAAGTTAACCTACAACTCTGGCTTTGTCATGTCTTTGCTGGATTTTTTTCCCCTGTTTCTTAAGGACATGATTTTCAGATGTGGTTCATCTGGTGTGAATAGTTTTTAGGCCTGCCACTTATTCTTTTGTCCTCTACTTGTTCAGTTTTTCGTTGTGCACCATGCTGAGATACGCCAAGTTTTAGCAAATAGCTCTTAGGGAATCACCTTGTTTGTGCAAAAATACTATTTTATGCCTGTCAGACTGTGTTATCCTTGGCTTTTTTTGTAGATTCAACTAAAGAAAAGGGAATAAATGATGAGTTTTTGTGAAAGGCTGCTAGTAACAAAGTGCCTAAAGAAACAATTTAAAATTGGTTCTTTGCCAAGTTGTCTGTTATTCGTAGACAGAACACTGGTTTATCCCGTGAATTAGGTGACTTTATGTTTGAATGATTCATGGGTCAGTGTTAAGTTGCTTAACATACAAACCAAATATGGTCAGGTACAAGGACTGGACTGGAAATGAGTGAAAAAGCAGCGAATGTCCAAAGAAAAACTTTGACAGACCTTCAGAAAGGCTAGAGAACTACTGCCCAAGACCACTTAAAAAAGTTACAAGAAAGTCTGGCCTTAACAGCAGTTCAAGACTTTTGCACAGTACTGTACTATCCTAATCTGTTAAGCCAATATTATCTTATTATTATGAGATTACTACCACTTTAAAGTCAGTATATAAAAGTTCTAATGCACAGATGTTACTATTTTGGTGCTAGCAGGTTATCATATTGTTATCTGTATATTACTGTACTATGACTAACTTGTTTTGCTTCATAGACATACGTTTGTTTCCACATTATTACTCCCAGTTTCTGGACCCTTATTACCCAAGTACAGTGCAGTTTCAGTGTGATGATGTTTTTTTAGAGTATGCTCTTTAATGGAGTCCTCCAGTAGCACATGCTGTATTGGTAAGTATGTGATCAATTATGTTCACAACACAGCCACTTGTCTATGAATAAGCATGGTTAAAAAGCAAGTATATCTCCTGCCTAATGGCCTTTAGTGGAAACTGCACTGGGTTGTTTGTCTACACGTCTGTCCTGTGACAGACTGATAAGTTATCTAAAACTGTATATTTTTTTGCCCTGTGAGAGCCCTGTGTGTTCCTGTTCAGCAGTACAATGTTGAAATAATTTAATGATACTGTAGATGCAGCTTTGATGATTTTGTGTGGGTGGATTTGAATGTGTTTGTGTGAGACTTGTTTCTCAAGCTAACCACAGAGTTCTTCCATTTAGGGCATGTTTTATTGGATGCTATTTCCATCTCTCTCTCCCCTAATTTCCTGTCATCTCTCCGCTGACTGCCATTTAATAAGGGCACATAATACAGCCGTGAAAAACACAAAATCTAAATTACTTAGCAGTCATCACTCATTTTTCAGTGCAGCAATGCACTGCAGAATTTCCAGCAACTAGTGGGCACAAACTTTTTCAATCAGTTATGCATTTTTTTTTATTATTTGCGGAGGTGGAGAGGGAAAACTTCAGGATTTTATTATTTTTTTTAGTAAATAATTGTTGCCTGCATAAGGTGTCAAATCAGATGCAAATGTACAAGCGTAAAAAATGGCTGGACCACGATTGTGTTGCAGGTCATGTATCTCTGGATGTACATGCCTAATACCTGTTCCAGGAGGCTAATTTCTGTGCTTACTTTTACTCATGCGCTAAACAAACTTTAGAAATAGATTTATGCAATATTAACTCTTGGAAGTGATGCAGTAAACTCATGCTACTCGTCCAAATAGTGTTATGTGTGACTCATCTCTGCAACAGGTGACAAGGGCAAAGTGAGCATGACCCGTAGAATAATTATAGCTATATTAAATGTGACAAACTTTAATTATGCTTTAAATGTGCCATCATGTTTTGAAGGTGGTGGAGGTAAACACAGAGTTTTTCCAGTTTGGAACGAAACCTTTTAAGCTATCCTGTGCACAGGTGAAGAAAACCTGCCTATTGTTCCGAATTTCTCCATCTCGCTGTAAAACTCTCTGCAGTGCCTCCCACAATGTAACACTACTGTGTCAGAAAAATAATTTCACTTCCAGCTGCATGTGACGAACAGAACAATTGTGCGGTGCCGCAGGTTAATTCACTGCTTTGATGGATGCTGAATCAAGGCTGTCGCTGCGAGCACAGAAGAAACCATGGCAATTAGGAAAGCCCTGTGTGTGAGAGTTGGCTGCTGCATGCACCGCTGGGCATAAATGAGTCTAGCAGCCCGGGCAACGTAGGCAGGGCTTTAACACAACACCACAGACACGCCTAAGACTCCCATTGTGCCTTTCGCTAATCCATTTCCATCCTAACAAGCTGCTGCCTTCGAACCCAGCCATCCAACCACAAGCCTGTCCACCGTCTGCTGGGCTTGGTTCAGCGCCAGTATTCTGACTTTCAGCAGCCATTTTAAACTCTCTCTGGTAACACTCGCACTCCTCTGTGTTGATACAAAGCTGCTTTTGCATTGAAGTGCTATTACTGTACATGTTTGAATATATGTGAGAAAAGTGGTTATACTTACTGTGTCTGTGTGTGTGTGTGTCTATTAATCTGTTTTTAGTCTGTGCATGAAAATTTAAATCCTGGCTGCTGGAAGACAAAATCAGTGTCACATCTGAAAACGATTTATCCTCATAAAATGAACATCTTGAGATTCGCTGATGTTGGGGAGACTAGAACTAGAAAGACAACAAGCAGACACTATTATCAACTGACAATACACGGCTGTCCTCTGAATCACCCTGAAGTTTTATTATTCGGGATGCATGTTGATTGCTTCTGCAACCAGGAGACATTCACAGTTTGAACAGAGCTCAAGAGACAGTTTTTTTTTTTTTTCCCCCACCAACAGAGGAATAAACAGAAGGGAAAAAATGTGCCTTTAGTTCTTCGCTAATAAAGCAGCTGAGACACCACCGAGAAATCAACAGTGCATTTTCTCTATTGAGCTGAAAATTGTAGAGGCACTTGAACAGCACTATTTATTGTCCCTGCAGCGGAAATGGTTTCTTTAGGTGAAAGAGCTGAGTAGCCGACAAACAAACGAAATTAATAAGAGCATCCAAGCCCTTCCTGTGTGCGTGTTTTAAATAACATAAATCTCAGAAGAAATGAAGAATAAGTTTTTTTTCCCTTTCTCAGTTTAGCAGCATTAGCAACTTTTTGAACAAAATCTGTTTTTGCCTGAATGCACCTCTTATCCCACCTGTTTTCAAAGTGACAAACTTCCCTGTGAACATGATTACCGACACACACCCACACAGAGACATTGGGTGTGATGAGATAAAATGATATAGGAGATAATACAGGGTGATTTCACAGGCATGCAGGGGCGGGCAGCTTCCAGTGAGTCAGCTGCATGAGGTATAAATCCAAAGTCTTAGAAGAAAAAGTTTTTGTTGTTGCTTTTTCTTTCTCGAGGCTGTTTCCCAGAAATGTTGTGTGCCCTACTAGGCATCAATAAACTAAATTTATTTAAACAAGATAATACTACACTATATTTACATTATAATAGCAAGAGAATAGGTAAAGATGTATAAACGTAATGTAAGTATCTTATGCTTACATTGTGCAATACCTTAAACACAAAAATATTAGTGATTTGTGCTCTAAACATACTGCAAGTGTACATGTTAGTTCCTTTTCAAAATGCTTGTAAAGGCTAGACGTGGTGAAGGTACTGCAGGTATACCATCAGTGATCCTTCACACTGTATCAGCATAAAAATTTCAATTTTAAATTTTGTAATTAGGTTTAAAATTGATACAAAACATATGTTCATTCATTTTCTTACATGCTTATCCAACTTAATAGGAGAATGGAGCCTATCTGAGCTGTGGTAGGGTGAAAAGCGGGATGCATACAGGATAGATTAAATATTTACATGTTTAAAAACTCATCAGAAGTAATTGAACAAAGCCTGGGATATCAATTACATATTATTCTTTGATTATCTGACCTATTTTTAATCTAGAAGGTGTCTTATATTTCCTCACTGATGGGGAAAAAGTCAAAATGGAGATGTGCCTGTTGGTTGGCAAAAGGAAGCTGTTAAAAGGAATCAACCAACGGATTCAAAACATGTCAGGAGATCAGAAGATTTTCCCTTTGAAAATGGGCTGCGACATTCTCAAGTTTGGCAATTGCTATATTAAAGTTTTTAGTGGTGTTGTATAGTGTATACACATACATATATTGTGCACATAATAACAGAAGTATTTAATATAAAGAGTAATAATATTCAGTGAAACATAAAAATGCAAATGTTATCTTAATGGCCAAATTAATCACAACAACGCAACATTGGAGAAGAATCCAATCCAAGAGAAGAATATGCCTTTATTTCCACTGGCAGGCATCAAATCAGTTGTATCTTGAAAGTCCAAACTGATGGATGAACGTATAATTTGCAGTGTAATGGTTAAAAAGCTACTTTTGGCTGCAGATTTTTACATTGAAGGCCCCTCCTGACACAACCCCCAAGGGAATTATGTCTCCTTCTTGGATCAAACCAGGGATTTTTTACTTATTAAGCAAATGTGTAACCCACCACACTATGGAGCCACAATTTTCAGTGTAATGGTATGCAAATGTCTATATATCTGCTACAGAGGACTGTTGCAGCGTTTTAGTTTGAATAATTACACAATTATTGTGTTTATTAATTTCAAGTACATTGTTTGCTTGTGCACCACTGTATCAATATCAGCAGAAAAACCTTAGAGGCTGAAAATTAAGACCCATTTGAAAACATAATGATGACTTTCTGGGTTGCTCTTCCTCAAAATGTGGCTATGCAGTAAGTAAAAATATAATAAATTAAAAATTAGATGATAAAAAGGAAGCAGGCTGAGGCTTTAAATTGCATTTTTTGTGGTAGTAGTCATTTCTTTGTGTAGTTTTCTATCCAAATTGGAAAATGGAACGTGAATAAATTCATTAAGGATTCACCGAGTATGCTCACAGCTGATCAGTTTAAGCTGTAGGGAAGGTGTTAGGTGTGTGCTGGTTTTGAGTCCCTTTTAGCATGATTGGTTGCAATGTTCCTTTTCTAGCTGAAAATTCCCCTTTAATTTTGCTCCTTTGTTCATACTGTTCCACAAAATAAAGCATTAATATTTATTTGTATCCTGAAACAATTGCATGAACTAATAAAATTTTATCACAGGATTAATGTGATTTCTCCAGCATATTTGTTGCCTGAAATTCCGCAGCCGCCTGTGTGTCTCTGAGCCCCTCAGTGTCAGCCTGTTAAAAGTAACTGCTTCTTGGCACAAAGGCAGACACAGTGAATATGAACAGAATAAACTCCAGACAATAATAAGGCAGCACATCAATAACTGCTAGGCTGGGCTTAGCAGGGGGGCTTATTGGTTTAATTCTCAAAATACACCAAGATGGGAGACTGCATAAGAACAAACAACTGAAGGGGGTGTTTATGTGTGTAAGGGTGTGCTCGAAATCCAATCCACCATATTTTTCAACACGTACAGTTGGCCTAGTGCAAATATTAGCACCACATCTATTGGGAGGCAATCTGGCTGTCACCATATTGTTGGGTTTTTTTTTCTGTGCAGAAGAGTTAGCAAACAGCTGAACAGACACTAAATATTGCCTCAGTTGTTTTGCAGCTCCAGAAGAGGTTGTACTGGTAATGAGCAGTAAGTTCAATGGCTTCCATCCTTACAGCCGCAGTGCTTCAGCTGGCTTGTGCAGTGTACTGGAACAATAGCATTGCTTGTGTGCTGTTTCACTTGATTGTCATTTTGTTTAGAGTGTTATAACTTGAGCAGAACAGTGTTGAGGGTGCCATGGCAGAGTTATCCCATTACTTCTGTGTGGCAGCTAGTTGCCTTTTCTGTTGGATTTTTAATTATAATTTAAATTGGACTATTATTGTTTTAAACACTGTTTATGTTTCGCAAACAAACAGTATTATTCAGAATGCCGGTGACCAACATTAAGTTAGGAAAACGTGAAGATGTTTACTGGTAGAAATGAAGAGAAAAAACTGATTTGTTTCATGCAAACATGTTGCTACTAGAAAAACTGGTCTTTTTGCCCATAGTTGCTTGAAGTTGCCAAATGTCATTGACTTTCCTTGGTCTCTGCTTGCCATGCTGTTGCAAATTGCTTCCTGTGTGGATGCAGCTTAAGAAAGAAAATTGTGAAATTTCCCTGAGCTAGGTTGGTGGTAATTTTTTGTGTCGCTCAGAGCAAGCTTGGACTTGTGATGTGGTGGTGCACTGTTGCCTCACAGCAAGAAGGTCCTGGCTTGAAAACCAGGCTGGGTTTTTTCTGTGCGGACTTTGCATGTTCTCTCCCCGTGCCCGAGCTTCCTCACACAATCCAAAGACATGCATGGGTTAGGTTAATTGGTGTTTCTAGTTTGGCAACCTAGAATCTTACCCCATGACAGCTGTGATAGGCTCAAGTCCCCTGTGACCCTGAACTGGGCATCACAAATACATCAACTTGTTAAATTGTATTCATGTTGCTACTGGTGACTGTCATGATTCCTAACAATCCAAAAAAACTTCAACGTGTTTCAGCCTTGGAGTTCGTGTCATTTCAAATTTTATTTGAAAAGAGAGTGCCTTGGAGTTCGCTGATAATTTAGCGTATGTGTATCCTTTCCAAAGAGCACCCCTCAAATAGAAGCAGTTTGAATCCATGGAGGCGCACTATTTCAAAAATCATTTTTTAAAGATTTTAAAGCTAATATTTGTCCTCCTTGTAGCTCTGCTCTGGTCCCCACCAACCCCATGTTATAACATGGCTCTTTAGAAATGTTAGTAAATGATCACCAGCTAGTTGCTAACTGTTTACCACTTGTTTCTGAATATGTAAAAAACAGCAGCTGATCCGGAAAACCAAAAGTTCAGGGGTGAAAAGTTGAGGATAGCTGAGAATAAATGATCTCTTGCATTGTCATATGAGCTATTATTATATTGTATTGTTATATTTTATATTATTGTATACGAACATGAACTAATGCAGATATGTTATTAAGCAAGATAAGTTATCTGTGCACACAGTGATGTCTTCATGCACTGAAGCATTAGCATGTCACACACGCACACAAACACATGCAGAAACATCTGAGAAGTTGTCTCTGTATTGTTGCGCTCTTGAACGGATGACTTTCCCTCTGTGATAATGTGAAGGCTCTATCTTAGGCGAGAGCGCTGACGACTATTAGATCTATAAATCATGTTAGCTGAGGGGTTGGGGGGTGGGATGGGTGTGGGGGGGTGCAGTGAGAGCTCAGGGTCGTAAATCTCATTACCTGAGACTGCTGCCGACCCCCCCGCCGCCTCACCCTGTCCTCAATCTCTCCCATTATCAGCTGACCTTGACCGCCAACGCAGACACTTGCACTCAATCAGGGCTGCAGAGAGAGAAAGAGAGAGACTGTGTGTGTGTGTGGATGTGTGTGTGTGCGCGTGTTTACCTGCCATATTTCTGTCTGGTGTTTGGAGCCCCACCCAACTCAAATGAGCAGCTGGGTTTTTTAAAATTAAAATATCAGTTTATTCTTGCTCCTGTCATCTTGCCTTCAGCTTGTTTTTATCTAGCTTGTCTGTCAGTGGTTTTTAAAGGTGAACACCCACATTTCACTTTACAATACCTGCATATTATTTTTTCACCTTTAAAACCAAGCAAAAGGATTTTTTTTAATACAGAAACAACATACATGGTGAACTTAGCTGATCAATTTACTCTTTTATTGAATAGCTTCAATATCTCAGAAAAATAACTTATAGGACTCAACCTTTAATGCCTTAAGTTATAAATCAGACCTGTTTTTTTCTATAGTGACTGAACAGATTGCTCTGGTCCTTACTTCTGATTAGCTGAGTCACTTTTGAAGCTGCTGTAAATCAGCCAGTAAATACACACCTGTAAGCACATCATGGTTGATTTGAAATCTAAGAATCTAATGTTAAAACACAGACCTGTGGCTATGTAACACTCATGCTTTAACGACTAACCATCTGTCAGAGAGGTGGAGCAGATTATGAGAGGATTCTTGGAACAAAAACATCTCACGTGATTGGATTTCTATGTGCTGCCAACTGCTGTTGAAAGAGGAAAAACAATTCTTATTGAATTACCTGTGTGATTGTACAGATAGCACTCTGGCTCTGTGTATGTGCTATTTTGATTTAGTCTGAATAATCTTAAAATTTAATTGCTTACCACAATGGCTCCCTCGTGACTCTAGCAATCCCCGGACTTGCTCTCTAACACCGTAATAGAGATGACATTTGTATTGTTTTTTGTTTTGACAAAGATGTCTCTACAATAATTGGACAGACAACTTGGTAAATACATTGGAAAAAACTGCAATAAATTTGATCTTCCAATTATGAATATACTGCTGCCATCAGTAGGGGCACGGTGGTGCGATGTTTAGCACCCTCGCCTCACAGCAAGGGTTTGAATCCACTGGCTGGCTAGGGCCTTTCCTTTTGAAGTTTGCATGTGCTCCCTGTGCCTGCATGGGTTCTCCCATAGTTCAAAGACATGCATGTCAGGGTGGCTGGTGATTCTAAATTGGCCATAGCTGTGAATGTGAGCCTGTCTGAGTCTGTCTCCGCCGTATTATACTCGTGGTCGTGTTGCGCGCAAACAGTGACGTCGCCATAGCTCCGTACCATTTATACCAACGCTGAGGGCACGAATATTCATTTCAGTATTCTCCTGAACGATAGATGTCGCCACTCAGACACACCTCGACATTGTCCACATCAGCTCTGGTACAGATGGAGAAGAAGTCAAAACTGGAAGCAAAGAAATCGTGGAGGTTTTTTTTCTTCCCTCCAAAAAGCCTCATCTTTTCAAACTATTGCATCATCTCCCTCTTTATAATCTGGGGTATAATCTGACATAAACTGGCTATAAAAATCGACATGATCATATACCCATGTCTTTAACCTTGTGGCATCAGCTGTGGACACCTGTGCGAGGTTACAAGCATGGCTTGCACCAGTGAATGTGACAGACTGGCTCTGCCTCTCGCCCTATGACAGCTGGGATAGGCTCCAGCCCCACTACCAATATGAACTGGATAAATGGAAGAAAATGGATGGATGGATGTTTATGGCCAAATACTTGAAAAACTAAAGACATTCCCATAATCCTTTGCTGTACTTTGTGTTAGCATTAAGTGTTAAGACAACCTGCCAAAAACTCTATTAGCATGTCAGCACTGTTACTGTAAGTATATTAGCTGATGACTCTTAGTCATGTTACATTTATTTATGTCATTAAAGGTTGTTTACCAAAATAAAAACAGTGATATTAACAGGTGTGTCAATTTTTAATCTCATGCAGTCTTTTTTTTTTTTATAGTACCGCACTTGCATAATGGTTCAGACATAGAAAACAAGTTTGAATTTTAAGTGAAGGGATGGAATGAGAGAGGAAGCCACATTCTCAGAAATGATATAATTACATGGTTTGTGCTTTGCCAACTGCATGGTGCCGTTGTGCCTTGGTGTATCACTGTTGTTTATAAAGGCAATCATTCAGTTGAACTTAGTTATTTTCTGCTCTGCACAATGCCAAGTAACATCTCTTGACTCCTCTGTAATGGCAGATCTCAGTGTCTTTTTGCAGCTTTAGTAAAGTCCAAACTTTATGTACCTGTTGACAGAAGTTGGAGTTGCAATCAGCACAGATGCAACAAGAATAGATGGATGCAGCGGGGGCACAGCGGCCAACATTCACAGCTCATACTACTGGAGTGTTTCCTTTTGGCAGCTGCAACTACATAAACTTGGCAAAACTTTGAGAAACAATGTTAAAGTCCTGTCCAGGTCACATAGGGTGAAATGCCTTTTTGTTGTGTAAATCAAGCCTCTGGCAGTGCCCTTGGTTCCTTTGCTGGCTGGCTGCGATCTCCTACTAAGCTCTGACTAACAGCACCAGTGAAACAGACATAATGAATGTTAGACTTCCAAACAGAGTCTGGCGCTGCATGCAGTCTCCATATTTCTCTGTCTTTGTCTTCTCTCTTGCTTTTCCTCTTTTTTTAATGTTTTTCTTTTCTCTCTCTCAAAAGTAAAAATACATATTACAGCCATTAAAAAAAATCATTCCACATAATTACATCTGTCACTTCAAGAACATGGCAGTATGTCGTTATGTAATCAACACTGGTCTTTAAAAAAACAGAAATGATTTGACTACTGACAGAAAAATCGTTTAATTAGAATTAATGATATTAAAGGCAGCCTTGTGTGGAAGTGGTAATAATTCTGTCTGCAGCCTCCTCCTTACATCATTTCTTCAACTTTTCTGCAATGCATCTTAATGGGTTTTCATGCCTGGAGCGGAATCAAGGCCAGAGCGGGAATGTGCTGCATTGTGGTATGTCTGGCTGGTTCAATAATAACTCATATGACAACACTCTCAGCTATCACACAACCCCCAAACTGTCACCGTTCCACCACTGCGCCGTTGGGTAGACAAGTTCACCCTGAATAATTTCACCACAGAAGCAGTGAGCAAGTTCACCCAGAGGAAGCTCCTGAAAAGTACATCATGTTTACCCCAAGGCACGATTCATGGGATGCTGACAGCTTCAGTCATGTTTGATAGCTGACGATGTGCACAGCACTAATCACTTGTAAATCCAGATATGTCACTCTGTAATAGAGGGCATGACCTGGGGCATAAGAGTCTAACACTAATAAGTAAGTGGATTCTGAAGTCATCATTCTCCTGCAACAGGACAGTCTAAGTACAGTTGATGGACACATACAGGTTTTATTTTTGTCAATATGTTCTCACATTAGGGTGGAACTACAGCTCCCTGAAGATAGATGCAAATGTCTTTGTGGCTCTAGAGTGTTATAGATAACTGGAACTCACATTTTCCAAAATTTCAATCGTGCCTTATGGAGACCTGGACTTCATGCAGGCTGCTTACCATAAACAGTATAATAAAGACTGACATGGCCATTCTCAGCCCTTTAAGGTTTTTGAATCCCAAAATGACCGTATTTGCCCCGGGGCAGACCCAGGACATGCTGGAGAGATTATATCTCACAACTGGCTTGGGAAAACCTTGGTGTGCCCCCGGATGAGCTGGAGGAGGTGGCTGGGGAGAGGAAGGTCTGGACGTCTCTGCTTAGACTGCAGCCCCTGCGATCCAAACCCGGACAAGTGGCAGAAAATTGATGAATGGATGGAACTGACCATATATGGACGTGTAGTAGAAAGGCTAATTTATCAGATAACACCTACAGACACACATACCCGCTCATTAGTGTTAAGTAATACAAAAAAAATACTAGAATGTCAATCAAAAAAAAGAAGAAAAAAACTCTTTGGAAGGTCTGTTAGTATAATAAAACATAATCCTTTTTTATTTTTCAAATAATGGCAATAAAATAGTTATTTGCTGTAGTGCAGACTGTGTTGTCACCCACCTTTTCCCTCCTCAGCTGCCATGCTCCTAATATTCCATAACTTTAAGCCTTAATATTTTTTAAATGAGTACCTTTAACAAAAGGTTCACTCCACATAAAGTTGTTATGATGAGAGAAATCAGTCATAGTGATCAAACTTTTTTTTCTACCAGGCTGTAAACATGTTTATAGCCTAGTACAGTTGTGCCTTTTAATATGGGAGTCTTTGGGGATTGACCCACTATTGGGAGTCAGCCTCAAGTGGTCCTTTGAGGAACTGCAGTTTTTGGCTGCCCGTTGGCTTAATGTTTCCACTCCTGATTTTGCTGTTTGGTCGGGATGCATGTTCGAAACAAAACACAAAATTCCAGTCTTCAAAAATTTACAGATACATGTTTGTTAGCGTGTTTGTAACATGGTAGACTGGTACCGCCTGCATGATATTAACTGACCTCCGTATTTGCTGTGGGAACTGGGCACTGGTTTGGGAGTGGCTTTTTATGCTTCACATTTGCTGTGAGCCAATGGCTGTGACTGGGTTGGGTTGACTGAAGGCAGGTGTATTTGATTGCACTCATACTCTAGTCTACTTATAGCCCACACTGCAAACACTGCTGTGATTTTTTCTCTCTCTGTGCAGGTATGTTATATAATCAGACTTAAGATGGTTTAAAATGTTGATAGTGACTGGTTGCCGTTTTGTGATTTGTATAATTAAGAGGTGATATTTTCTCTCTCTGTGCAGGCCAGGGCCTACTCTATGCTGCAGCCTAAAGGCAGAGTTGGTTTGCTGAGGCTGAAGTGATTGCCGGCCTGCTACGTACAGGTTGGTGGGTCGGGGAGGACAACTGCCATTCCCTG
>VUQS01077404.1:0-11303 GCA_015108495.1 Heterochromis multidens
CAGTGTTGAGCCACTTCCTGTATTACTTTGACAGTCCTGCGTCTCCTGTGTATTATGTTCAAGCTTGCTTCCTCTGTCCCGTTATACTCTTAGTTAATTCACCTGTGTTCCCTAGTGTTCTCAATCTCCCTGATTTCCTTGTGTGTATTTAAGCCCCGAGTTTTCCTTTGTTCCTTGTTACGTCGTCGTCATCCCTCCCCAGGTTGTGTGCGCTCCATGTATTCTAGTGTTCCATGTATTCTAGTGATCCATGTTTTCTAGTGATCCATGTTTCCTAGTGTTCCCCAGTGTTTATAGTTCCTGGTTTTTGTCCTGCCCTGGCAGAGGTTTGAGTTTGTGTTTTGTTTAGTTTCTATCAGCAATAAAGCTGCCCTTTAAGTTAACCCCATTTCTCTGAGTCCTGCATTTGGGTCCTCCATCCTGCTCGCACACTGCCAGCACCTTGACAATTTGGGCTGATTTCAATAGTTACATGAAACCTACCTGTATGCAATCAGGTACACCTGTGCTATCCATACGACTGGCCACATTGACTGTGTTTCCCCAGATATCATATTGAGGTTTCCGTGCTCCAATAACCCCCGCAACCACCGGTCCAATGTTCAGACCTGTCAATTCAAGACAAAAAAAAAATATTAAGCTGCGCCAGCAAAAGCAGCAATGTATGTTCACCATGTTTTTTTGACTTTCTTGGAGGGAACACAGTAACTTCCTCTCACCTATCTTCATCTGGAAGTTGTTGAAGGAATGCTCGTTGATGTATTTCATCTGCTCTCTCAGTCTCATGGCATAGTCAGCTAGTGCAGTAATATGGGTACGGCCTTCTTTGTCATAGGTGGAGTCATTGAGACCTGAGGCCGCCATGTAGGTGGAACCGATGGTCTTGATCTTCTCTAGCTGCCTGTACTTCTCCTCACTGATGATCTGAAGTGAAGATATCACAGATGGTGATTGCGTCTGAGAAACAAGTGCAGAATGACGACTACATGTGGAGTTTCAGAAGAGTTTGAGTTTACCTCATCAAAGTCTGCGATGATCTCGTTGAGCAGCCGGAGGCACTCCACTCCCTCGTTGTTGGCCTCAAGCTCTACGTAGAACTCAGAGAAGTTGCTGATGGAGGCGAACATGACAGCTACACACTCACAGGACTGGTAGTACAGCTCGTCGTTACGCCGCTCGCGAGCCAGGAAGTGAGCAGCTACGTCCTTTGGCAGGATGTTATGGAGGAGGCGACGATTGTAGGCTTGCAGCTCCTCCATCTCCTCCTTCTCCTCTGTGGCCTGGAAATGGAGGTAATTTATTATGTCTAATCAGTTCTTATTGACACTGTAATATAATGTGTGACCGATACAATGAACCATATAACTGAGAGACAGCTCTATCATCTTGTTTATTCATGGACACCTTTGAGGTGTGAATATAAGCTCTGTTTTAGGTTAATGTTGTCAGGTGGCGCCCTCTCCTGGACGCTAAAGTCCATACCTGTAATTTCCACAGGAAGTCGAGGCGTGCAGTAGATTCAACCTGCTGAGCATGCAGGTACAGTGCCAGGACAAAGACTGTGAGGATCACTGGAGTCATGACCCTCAGGGACACTTTGGTCACAACAAACGGGCTGCAAAGAGATTGACAAGCAGTCAGATTAAAGAAAGACTACAAAAGGCATTAAACAGAAACGAAAGTGGACAAAAGAGAATCAAAAAAATAAAATGAGAAGAAAATTGATGTTTGAAATTGGGAAAAATACATAAAAGCGACAGAACAGGATGCAAATACTATTAAAGTATACTGAATGTAGCCTTACCACTGGTTTGTAGTTTCATTGAAACTGGACCTAAAAGTATAAACATAAAAAAATACGTTTAGTCAGTTCAAATAAAGTTTATAAGCAAGAGTTATGATAATTAGAATTTGGGAAGCAACAGAACTTTAATACTTTAAGCATTTGAATTTGAGATCAAAACATGTCAGTGAGGCAAAAGTAAAGACTGACTTCACATTTTATTTCATTCTACCTTTTTGCTGATAAAGTATAAATGTATACACATTTTTATAGAGATATTCAAAAGTATTTCAGTTAAACAAATGCAAATACATTACTTACCGCTGAGCAATAGTTTCATTTAAATCACTAAAAAGAGAAAAAATAATTACAATAAATTAATAAAACATACAAACTAGGTTTTAACAGTTGTAAAAATTCATGAGTAAACAGAAACAAAAAAATCAGTGAAAGGCTGTGTATTGGTTAAAAAATATTGGGTTCTATATCGGGTTCACAGTTTAAGAAATAAAAATACTTTGACACCTTATCAAATGACATCTCACTGCTATCAGGATTAAAAGAAGTTTTCCTTATAAAATAAAAGATAGAGGTAAAACATTTCTTCATTTAGGCCAAGTGTGATCAAAGAATAAGTAAATAAAGTTAAGAATAAAGAATTTAATACCAACTGTTAACTCTTTGAAAAAATGATAACTGGATGAAATAACATATTTCAGAAAGTACTGTTTATTATGCATCGTTAATCATCAATTCCTGTTTTAAATTTTTATTTATTAATGAACTACTGACAATAAAGATATTTGATTCCCTTCAATCCCTTAAATTATCAGTATAAATGGAATAAAACCTCTAGGCATCTTGTAATTTCACACTTATTTCCTCACGCTGTTTCACTTACATGGCATTGGAGGTGACAAAGAGGTCTGCATTGTCAAATAGTGCTACTTGTGGCCATTCCACCAGCAGCAGGAAGGTGAACTGGATGAGCAGCATTAGGGCCAGCTTCCCTATGCTGCTGATCTGCAGGAACACCGAGCAGGCCAGCAGCGTCAGCAGCACACTGTAGCTGAAATACTGGCACAAACAGGAGGCAGCGGCGTCACAAACACGCATCATCGACGATAGATGTCAGGAAAACACAAATGCAAATCTGAGACTTTCCTTTTGAAGCGGTTCGACCGTTTGCTCACCTCAGGAAAGGGGCAGGAGGGGCCTTGGCTGGGACAGATCTCTAGACCCCCCTCGACAGACACATTCAAGCTGTGGATCAGACAGGGCGTCACCAGGGCTGCAGAGGTGTTCAGCTTCTCAGCGACGCATTCCGCCAAACTCGTGGTGTCGCAGGCAAACTGCATGAAAGCGAAGCAGAGGAGCACAGAGAATGACTTTAAACAGTGTTACACTGAGTTAATAACTGTGTTGCTGTTTGGTTTAGTAATAACTTCAACCTCACCATATTAACAAAGGCAGAGATAAAGACGAGGATAATGGAGAATACTCCAACCAGCGTGCTGTTGGTGCGAGACTGGACAATTTTCTTTGAGACAGTCTGCATCGCAGCTGGAAAAATCTACAAGCATAAAGGATGAACATATTGAATACAAGGTGAACGCGAGAAAAATATAAGTGAAACATTTGTTATCATGTCCAGGTGACCTGCACTACCTTGATGCAAGAGTATATGGCACAGATGAAGAGGATGTTGGCGAGTATGATGAAGATACTGATGTAGATTCCCAGCATGACTGGGGTGCTGCAGGAAAGAATATAGAAACATGGATTTAAAAAAACATTTAGGGCTTCGTTTTATCATCATCATCATCATTATTATCATTATTATTATTTAAGCCAGTTTGATTTATTCATTCATTAAACTCATTCATTTATTTGTTGATTTTTTGTGGCATTACAGCAAATTAAACCAAGTAGAGAACTGTGTTTGAGGAGATCTGTGAAGCGAATTTTAGGCCATGGTTACATCAATTGACAAATTTGTTATAAGTGTGAATTACAAAATAAAACTTATAATTAAGTTACCTTATCAACATTAACTGTTAAAAAAAAAATCTACTAAACAAACTAAATATATTTATGCAAAAAAATCATGACCTAACACGAGTGTAGGGGCTTTCCATGATGGTGTGGAAGGTGTGTAAAGCTCATTACCAACATTTAATCTTTTTTCTATCTATTTATTTATTTATTTACAGACTAATAATGTGCTTAATCAACAGTTTTATTTGTGAACATCTGGAAAAGCGCAACAGCATGACTTGTTGCCAGTCTGTGTAATTTAATTTCTTAACTCTAAGGAGGCAGGATGACCAAAGGTGTCCAATCAGTGAGTTCCTCATCAGTTCCTATTAGTCACTAAAGTGGGCGGAGCAACCCTGGGGCACGCTCAATTTGAAAACAGTGTACATGTCGTTCAACCATGTTTGACTCAAATGGTGTGCATCGGTGGGCTGGTCAGCATTCAGAGTTACAGATCAGCAGTGACGTGTATAATAAACTGCCGTATTTAAAACGCAGTGCACCCAGTCAATCAGCTGACAGGGTGCACTGCGGGTGCTCAAAGGCGACAACTTGGATATAAAGCTGCATTTCAGGAGGAAACATTCTTCTTACTGCACTGTGAACAATTTATATTGTTAACTGAAAAGTGAAAACACATCTGCAGCTTAAAACAATTAACTTTTGATATGTGGATTCAGTTTAGATGGACTCAGCAGCCATGAGTATTTTGCAGTTATACTATAATTTTAATATTTTGACACTTTGCCATCTTTAAAAAGTCAGTTTGAATAAGAAACAGATCAGATCTCACAGAAATCATGTATTTTTTTTTTTTAATTGAACCAAACCTCAAGTAAGAAAATACCTTCAGCCTCTTGTGCAGCACATATTATTTCAGCAAGTATATACCCCTCATATAAACACTCATTACAAAGTAAAGAACTATACTCTATAGTTAATATCACGACAATGTTTTACATCATTTGGATTGTGAGGTTTTTTTTATTTCAATAAATCTTGTCTGTAAATCGGATTCAGATAGGTTTCATACCTTTCAACAGAATTTTGTGTGTGTGTATATATAGATATATATATACACACACACACAAACTAGTGGATGTTCATCATGGCCAAGTTCATCAAGTTTTAAATAATGAGGTCTACATATAATCATTGTGAAAAGCTCAGGCTTCAGACTGCTTTTTGATTTTTTTTTTTTTTTTCAAATCTTCTCAAACATCTTTCAAAAGTGAGTGTAAATAATTTAAAAGATTGTTTCTGCCACTGAAAACAAAAAAAAAATTGCCATCTATTTCGGGTTAGGTATATCAAAATTTAAACGTACTAACTCAAACTTCTGAGAAATAACTTGAAATTTCAAGTTATTAAGTCGAAATTTTGACATAGTAACCCAAAACTTTGACTTATGGATGCTAACATTTTTTTTTTCAGTGGCAGAAACAAGCTTCCATAAAATTAGAGCCAGATCAGATCTAACAAAAACCATGTTTATTTTTTTTTATTTGCATCAAACCGCAGTTAAGAAAACACCATTAACTTTCAGCCCCTTTTGGAGCATATAATGATTTAACAAGTATGTACCCCTACTGTTGTGCTGAGTAAACACTCATTACAATGTAAAAAACTATTCTTGCTCTCTTGTTAGTATCTTAACATTTAGATTGTGAGGCATATGGCTTTCAAACAAAAATCTGATTCAGAAAGGGTCAATGCCTTTCAAAAGACTTCAGCAGAATTTGGAGTTTTGAAGTGCACCTATTAGGCTTTTGCTTATTTTCTATTTATATATGTATGTATTGTTTCAAGTATGTAAAAGTAATCACTGTGATCCAAACACTCATGCTTCAGACTGTTCAGACCTTTTGTTTGTGAAGGCTAGCCAATCACAACAAAGTTGGCTTAAAAAGAGAGGAGCTAAAACAGCTTGTTTCAGACACTGGATGATCTGGGGTGCTGCACCAAAGCCCAGCAACAGATAGAGAAAAATTTTCAATTGTGAATCCTGCAAAGCTACTCTTGCAGAGTGCAAGAATAGCTACAAATCAGCCTAACAGGTCGCCTTTAAGGAGTTAAACACACAGAAGGATCTGCAGTAGAGCAATATGTGTGAAATACTCACTGTGGAAAGATAACAATCTGTATGAAGGATATGAAACAGAATACAAGGAGAGTACAGGCAACATAGCCTCCAAAACGATCATCCACCTTCTTAGAATACTGCACAATAAAAAAGAAGAAATCGGAAATAAGAGAAGTAGACTTTTCCACATTTGACTGATACTTAAGGTAAAGCACCATAGGCAATAATCAGGCATCACAGGTTCAACCTTTTTCTCCAGGCTAGAGGTCTGGAAGGTGAGTAGAAACTTCTTAACGTGGTCTTTTCTTAGCTGGTCGATGCTGCGAGCGTCAATGGCCCGCCCCAGAAATTCATCCACCTCATCCTCTGGGTTCATGGCCTCCTGAACACCACGGCTGCAAAACGAAGAGACACAAACTGAGCAGGGGATAACAGTGGTAAGTAAATCCGGCAAAGTGGTTTATCAGAGTCCGTACTTACTTGTCTTTACTGGAGGTTTCATCAATCCCCTGGAGAAGAAAGAGAGCAGACAAAATTATGGCTCTCACAGAAAAGCTGCGGCGTGGCTCTGTCACTGTGAAGCAGTGTGTCAATGTCAAGTCTCACCATTTGTCTGAAGACTTTGGAGTCTTTGGTCCTGGTAAAGGTTCTGTCGGGGACCCAGCGTGGCATCAGCCCCTCATTAGAGTTGGCTCTTGTCCGCTGCATCTTCGCCATCATCGCCTTCTCCTCCTTCTGCTCAGAGAGAACAACACAAAGGCTTGACCAACTGTTCTCATGCAACACAACACGGGGAATGACAAAATGTGTGACTAAGGGTTCGCTTTAATTCTGGCTTTCAGAATCGCACAGGCAGCTCGGGATCTTCAAGAGGACTTCATTCACAAATCAGATTATGCTTTTTCAGCTCTGCTTCCTTCACAAATTATTACATCTTTACTATCTATTATATCATACATACTCTCAAATCATTTGGCCTTTTCTATCCGTCATCCAAGTGTCACCAAATGAAAGAAAATTCTAGTAATATTTTAAGCTTTTATTTTTGACAAATAAATCCAATGAAAGGACCAAACTGTGTTAACTGTGTCTCTACTCAACCCCAGGCCCTTATGTCCTCACTGAAGACTCTTTAAAAAGCCCAAATCATTTTCTAAAACTGTTTGGCTTTGTAGAAAAATAACTGTGTATTTGATGTGCTATTTGCACCACCACAGTGCTGGCATTAACTCAAAATAAACTAGTCTCCAGGTACGTCACAATAAAGGGGCTTTTACCCCGTGAAACTCCAGCTCACCAATGTGCTTTAATAGTTTTTAAACTTTAAATTAGCTCAGAGATATAATTTAAAATGAATATTTGTTTTATTTGCCAGCACAACTGGGGAAAAATAATTAAGATTCTACTGTATTGTAGAGAAAATCCACTATAACATAAAGACTCCCCGTGATCTTACATAGATGTTTTTTCCCCAAATCAAAAGTGATCTGATACTTATCTGCTGATTTATTTTATATTAATTACTGCATTATAACAGATATGACAGCATGGTGGTTAGCACTGTCGCCTCACAGCAAAAAGGTTGAATCCAGTCTGGGACCTTTCTGTGTGGAGTTTGCATGGTCTCCTTGTGTCTGCTGGGTTCTCTCCGGGTACTCCGTCTTCCTCCCACAGTCCAAAGACATACATGTTAAGTTAACTGGCAAATCTAAATTGGTTGTAGGTGTGAATGTGAGCGTGAATGGTAGTCTGTCTCTCTGTTTTAGTCCTGTGGTGTATCGTGCCTCTTGCCCTATGGCAGCTGGGATGGTCTCCAGCCCCCTGTGACCTTAAGTTGGATAAGTGGAAGAAAGTGGATGGATGTATTCCTGTGCTCATCATTAAATTGAATATGATGTGCAAAGAACAGAAAATAAATACAGGGGTTTGGTGGACCAGGCAGTTAATTAAATTCAATTCAGTTTTATTTATACAGCGCCAAATCACAACAACAGTCGTCTCAAGTTTAATTTCATGGAATGAGTATCATAATACCCTTTATATGAGGCTACAAGTCACACTGAATGTCTAAGGCCCATCTACACAAGTCCACTGAGGAGGGTGGCCTTGAGCTTCCAGTCCTGAGATACTACTTCTGGGCAGCCAATGCAAGAGCCCTTGTTTGTTCAAAGTGCATAGACTCCGTGATGCAAGTAATGAAAATATCCCCTGTGGGTACTCCTTGAGGCCTCAGCTGTTAAAAATATATCCCTTTCCTCTCTTGTTCTCCAGTTGTGCAGTCACATACAAATTAGTTCAACAACATTTTATGTTAAGGAATTCCCTGCCGACTCAGATAAAAGTAGCCTGCAACGCTCCTAGTGTCTCCTTATGTGTTCCAGTATGGTGTAACCAATCTTTTAAGCCTGGTCAGCTAGATGGGGTGTTAGATGGAGCTAGATGGAGCCTGAAGAGGGAGAGTTACTGTGACTCCGGCAGATCTGTATGCAGACGGACAGTTTGGATCAGTTTCACAGCTTTGTACTAAATACAAAGTCTTCCAAATTTGCATTTTTGTTACCTTCAAATTAGACACTATGTTAAGCAAAACTTTTCTAACTATGAAACTGTTTCAGTTAACCAGCCTTTTTATGAGCTCTTAGTGCTCTCTTCAGGCTGCAGACACCTAATATTTAATAGTTTGTTGATTTTTTTTAGCTATTATACAGGAAGCCTGGGCCAAGGACCTGGACACAGAACTGTCAGAGGAGTTTTGGGAAGAAGCAGTGTCCCTCATTCATAAGTGCTCTATCACCACGTGCTTTAGATTGATTCAAGTTGCCTTGTACAAGGCAACGCACAGGTTGTATTACTCCAAAACTAAATTGAACCGCATCTTTCCATCAATACCTTCTCAGTGCGACAAATGTTGCTTAGCTGAGGGGACACTTTGTGTCAGTGTGGGACAGATATTTTTCAGCAATCTTCTCCAGAGACAATGAGCTTAACCATAACTTGGCAATTTTTGGATGCTACGTAGAAACGCTCGAGCTCTCACCTGATATCCAGACTGCTCTTATCTAGGAATGGTGGTTGCCAAGAAACTTATTCTTTTAACTTGGAAGTCTACCTCTTCATCTACCTTTGCACATTGGATTAAGGAGATGTTATTTGTCATACAAGTGGAAGAATTGCGTATGTGATTTAACAGAAGATGGGGGCCTTTTCTTCAAAGATACCATATTACCTCTCACAGTGAGCTGTGACCTCTACTTTTCCCTCAGCCCAACAGGATGTGGAATTTTGTTTATATATTTTGGTTATGTTCTTGGTTCTGTTTTCTTAAAGGCAACACTGTCGTGGCAAGCGCATTGTCGTCAGTTCTCTATGTATATTTTAGTGTCTGACGGCCTCTTGTTGGTCCATTTCTGGTGCTTTTTTCAAGTTTGGCTGGAAAACTCTGACCAATATCTCAATTCAGTGAAGATTTCCCCAACTAAACCTCTTATATTTGTGTGCATATTTGTGTACTGACCCGTTTCTGGCTGCAGCCAAGTACCAGGAATGTCTCAATGCTGTTCTCCTTCAGATACGCATTCCTCTCACCTCCAAAACCTGGTTCCACCTCATAGTCCCCATTCAGATACTGCAGTGTGGCCTTTGTGATGTGGATCCGCCTGGCAGGGACAAAAAAAAAAAAAAAAAAACAGAAAATGGCTTTATGTGGGTTTTTTTTCCACATTAAAGGTATACACAGGGGAATAGCAGACACATATAAATAGCTGCAGAATTACTGTCTAACATAACTCTGGGACATAATAGAAATAAATGAATCATAATAAAAAAAATTCTTCACAAAACAACAATGTTCAAGAGCACAGAAAGCTTTTCAAGTCAAGTCTCAAAATGTGCTCATCACTTGTTCATCTTGACGCTCAAATGTGATATTTTCATAACAGAAGAGCTTTAAACAACCTCTGTCATCAGTACGAACAGTACAACCACAAAAAAATTTGAATTCACAACAGCAAGAATTATTTTTGAAGTAGCAGCAGTTTAAAAACATCTTGTTCTGTTTCAGAATGCAACTGCTAAATTAAAATAAAGGAAAAAATATTTCTTGCAACCAGTAAATGACCTTAGATTTGCAGCTATTAAACACTGTGATAGCTTTTACAAACAAACTGTAAATGTATCTCTCACTCTCACCCTGCTTTGCCTCCCGCCTCCATGTGATTGGCCAGCGTGACATCATTTGACCACACATCAAACTGCCACTTCCTGAGTCCCAGCACGCCGCAGTGCACACGGCCACTGTGAATGCCAACGCGCATGTTAACGTTGACCCCCGTCACCTCACGTACCAGCCTGGCAGGCAGACAGAAACACACATCAGTGTCTCCTCAGCAACGGGAGGAATTTGCAAAACACTGTAAACAAGCTAACGCCAAAACAAACACCACACGCAGGTACATGTAAATACTGTTTGTACTCACGAGATGGCTTCTATCATGTCAACGCCCATCTCCACGCAGCAGTGGGCGTGGTCGGCCCGGGGTTCAGGCAGCCCGGACACACAGTAGTAACAATCACCCAAAATTTTAATACGGAGACAGTGGTTCTCCTGAGAAAGAAGAGACAAGAAGACGAGAAAATTTTAAAGAAATACACTTCCACATCTGTTGAGCAAGCTCTTCATACTTTTCACCTGCTTTTCTGTGTCCCACCAGAACCACTGGACTAACTTAAAATAAAGAAAAAGAAGAAACAGCAAGCCTGTCTCTGACTGAAGGATAAAAAAAAATTCCCATATCAACACCCCTAAATAGCTCCCAAACTGCCAAACTAACCCTTTAAGAAACAGACACAAGAGATGGAAGACTGCTTACCGACGCCAGTTTGTCAAAACGGGCAAAGAGCTCGTTTAGTGTCATGACCAGCTCCTGAGCCGTGCACTGAGACGCCAGGCTGGTAAAACCCTCGATGTCTGCAAACAGAATACTGAGGACGAGATGAAGAGGCAGAGAGACGAAGAGAAGCAAAAATAAAACAGTTAATCCTTGATCGTGACTGATAAAAACCTACAAAGCAGATTCAGTTAGATTTAGCTACACCACAGGGTTATAATATTGCATTATGTTACTATCAGAGCAGATCACCTTGAGAGAGGCAGGATGTTTGACCTTAAAGCGTCTGAAAGGAGATCTGTGCCAAAGCTAGTGTGTGTGTGTGTGTGTGTGTGTGTGTGTGTGTGTGTGTGTGTGTATGTGTGTGTGTGTGTGTGTGTGTGAGGGACTGAGTGCACCATGTTTGCTCAGTGCTGTAATTGAATGTGTGCTGAAGCTTTCCATCTTTGGGGATTATCTTATCTTGGCTGCTGGTGATTAAGTATTCCCTCACTAGTGTTAATTAGCCTCCACT
>VUQS01077408.1:0-12297 GCA_015108495.1 Heterochromis multidens
GACTCTAACCAGAGCTTTGAAACAAAGTCTGAGCCCTTTAAAAAGCTGTTTTCAGCCTCTGCAGATGGGATGACATCACTTCCTGTGTTTCAGCTCCTCAGTTTGACCAGGACCACCTGAAGAAGTCGTCTGCATCGCCGCGGCTGGACGACATCCACGGCTATCACCGAGGCAGGCGTCAGTCAGGTCAGGGTCAGTCACCTCCTTCTGTTCTCGCCGTCTGACCTCATGTGCAGATCTGGTGTCCACGCTGCTGCTCTGTTGACACGTTTCTTTAAAGGCTTCTTCCACCTGATCACAATTTGTGACTTAAACGTCTTTGCAACCACCTCTCCAGAAAAACAAATAATTTTCACATCATCTTAAACTCTGTTTAACTGAATACACAGAATATATATAAATATAAGTGCTCTGAAGGATATCAGCTCATTTTGAAGTGAGCTTCAGAAAACTTGGGACATGTTTCCCACTGAGCTGCATCAGCTTTTTGTTTAATAACTGGAAGTGTTTGGCATTACTGCTTTATATATATGATTCCAGTGTTTTTGGTTGCATAAAGCTCCAAATGATTTCCACAGGTGACAGATGTGGTCTGTATTCAGGTCAGTTTAGCAGCCGGACTCGTTTCCTGCGGAGCGGCCGCTGGAATAAGAGCAGAGTGTAGTTTGACATCATCTGACTCAAATACCCTGAAACAGACGTCGTCTAGATGGCAGCAGATGTTGCTCCTAAACCTGGAGATGTGCTTCAGCATTAATGGGACCTTCACAGATGTCCCAGTTGCCCCTGCCATGTGCACTACTGCAGAATCTGATTGGTCAGTCCAGAGGACAGTCCATTCTAAATGAGCCGGGCTCGGAGAAGGCGGCGATGTTTCTGAGTCTTGTTCCTCTGTTTGTTCTCTGCATGGTGGAGTTTGAGCTTCACACAGAGGTGAGCTGCTGTTCCTGAGCCCATACAGTGATCTCCAGCACCGGATCGGCTCATCAGTTTGTAGCTGATGAAGCTTCTCTTTATCTTCCTCCCCTCTTGTTCTGGATCATAGCAGTTTTACTTGTTTACGTGTTTTTAATGCAGCATGAACTCCATCAACATTCAGGCTCTGGAGCTCGCTGTGTGAGCAGGTTTGTCCTGGTTCTCCGAGTCTTTTCATTATGAACCGTAGATGATGAGATGAGCAGAACTCCTCCTCATCTTCACTTCTGACACCCTCAGCCTCTCTGGGACGCTCTTTTTATATCTAGTCATGTAAATAAATTGGCTCATTAGTTCTGAGGTACTTTTTAAAACATTATTTGAAACATTACAAAACTTTTCCAGTCGTCTGTTGTCCCACTTCACATGTGGCTGGCATTGGACTAAAAAAGGATAAAATCTCTCAGGTTTACCTTTGATTATTTTAACATTGTACCTCTTTTAAATTACAGAACTGATCACCTCATCCCAGCTTTTGTCTATATTGTGAACTTTTGTGCACTTTTATATAAAAATACAATTTAAGCAGTTTTTTTATTTAGTTTATTTTTATTTTAGCAGTGATTTAAGGTCTTTGTTGCTTTTTCACAGCCAGACAGCCACCAAACCTTCACTGTCACAAACATTAGTTTTAATAGATTTCTGTCAAATTCCTTTATTTAGAAGCTTTTAAGGGAAATCGCTGAGTCATTTTTTAATAACTGTTTGTGAGGTGTTCTTCAGTCAAACCATTGGGCTTGGCCTTCAGAGTCTGCATGTTTGAAACTGTTTCTATTTGAAGACTGTGATTTTGATGATTTGCATTCATGTAGTTTCTTACATCATCCTCACTTTTGGGACAGCAAAAGGACTGTTTGAATTTAAAAATGTAAAACGAGGGCCCCTTCCTGGTCTGTTTGTCCCTCCAGAGCCTCCAGAGCTGCTGATGTACACACCAGAGAAGTCCAGGAAGAATCTGCCACTGCTGCTGGAGGGAAACCTGCCATACCGACGCATCAGGAGACAGTCAGGTACTCAAAGCAGGACAGTCCATTAAACAGGCCTTCAGTCACAGCTCAGGGTCATAGATATGTGAGATAGATATGTGTCTCTGCTGCTGCCATCTTTCTCAGGCGGTCTGTCTGCAGCTTCTGACCCCTTTTCATAAAAAATACCAAACATCTGCTTTTGGATGTTCTACTAAAAGAAAAGCCAAAACTAAGCAACAGGAAATAAAATATTTACTGTTCCCAACATTTCACAATAATTTGCAGGGAAAGGGAAATGTTCATCTGAACCAGCTGTGACACAAAGTTCATGAGATTATGACGATTCTCCTTTCAATGAAGAAACATTCACCCATCAACGAGATAACGATTCAGAAATAGATATATGCACAGATAAAATGTGCAGAGAGAAACTCAAACACAGCTTTGATAACACGGCAGTTTATTTCCTGACAAGAACATTTTCTTGGTTCCATGAGACTGTGAGAGTGTTGGTGTTGTGTAACAAGAACATGTAGAAGAGTAATTGCATAGAATGATGTTATGTTGCAATAATCAGCATCTTTCTCTGTTCCAGCTCCTGCCAAAGACATCGAGGCAGTTTTTCATCCCAATGGTGAGACAAATCAGAGTCTTATTCACATGATGAGGCCCAAACCCAACATCCACCCTAAGACCTAAATGACATCATTAAAAAATCAGAAACTAAAATGAAGAACAAGAAGGTCTCAGATTTCCCTAAACTCTGCTGTGGGTGTTACTGTGCAGGTGGTTAAAAAAGCCATAGCTAATTATTCGGTTTTTTTTAATCAAGTTTTAAAGTCATCACAGCTTTAATGTCATATAGAGGTCTGACCAGCAGTAAAAACATCCACAGAGATTCTCTTTACTACAGGGATCGTTTCACTGCTGAATGGCTGAAAACCCGACTTATAGTCATGGATCGTTTATAGAAGCCACTGTGATAACGCAGCATCACTGTTTATTCGCTGCTTCCTTACAGAGGTCAGAGGTCAAAGGTCAGAGCACGTTTTTAAAAGCGTGCAGGATCCCACGTGTGAGTTGGTGGGATCTTGAAGTGGTGCAAACTGGAATGGGACGCTATTACCTTGTTAATGTTTCCGGGCTGTTTATTGAAAGTTTGTACTTTCTTCATGGTTCATTTGAACATCCTTCACCCACGTGGCAGACACATGTGGCTTCTTTGGACTTTTTTTTACTTCAAAACAAAATAATTAAGAAAAATCTAAAAAGAATAAAAGACCATGTTGATTAATCCCTCTGATTTTCAGAAAACCTAATTTTTCCACAAATTTTCAGGTCGATTACTCCTCCTGTGCTTGTTTGTTCTCGGTTAGTGTGTTTGTCTATGGCATCCCCTACAAACCTGTGTTTAGCATCGCAGTGAAATGAACTGTGGGTAACATCTTTAGGCGGCGTTGGCTGAGATGATGGGAAAACGAGAGGAGTCCATCAGGAATGAGCCTCGCAGACTGAGTGTGTGGACTTTGGTCTTGGTCTGAATCTCAGTACTTCTCATGAACTCAGTTGTTCACCACAACTTGTTTTTCATGACTTTTGAATAGAATTTGCACAGAGCAGTTAAACCACCAGGGGGCGCTGTTGCTCCTGGAGCAACATTTAACTGCTAAAGCGCAGAAATCTGATGAGTGTGAGTGAAAGATGATTTATGTCGGTGCTGCTGACAATAGTTACACATAATTCATCATTTCACACATCATCTTCTACTAAATGAAGAAAAGTGTTAAACTGACTGCTGCTTGTAAAATTTATAAAAGCTACTTTTGGCTGCTCGCTTTCAATTTGGCAGATTTATTTGTTGATGCACTAAATATGGATGGTGCATATATGTGAAGTGTAGGTTCTGCATTCACTGAAGAAGACTGCAGGGAGGAAATTAGACTTAGTTAGTACTGTTTCCTGCAGCAGCAGCTTCCCAGCGTTTGGCCTTGGCTCAGGCTTGCAGAGCTGGCTAAAACATTGTTCAGACATGAAACTTGTTTTTATGCAGTTTCAGGTGCCAAATGGCTAAGTGCCTTAAAACAATGATAACATAATATCTCTGTTTCTCTCTGCTCTCATCCATCATGGCATCTGTCACCCATCTCACCCCACTCTTCCTCTCCACCCGGGGAATCTGCCAGTTCTGACGGTAAGACCATGTTTAGTCTAGTCTCCTTTCACTGAGCTGCGGCTCAGCTATTAAACGCTTCAGTAACCATCAAAGATCCTCCAATACAACCACAACCACTTTATTTTTATCATAAAAACATCATTCATTAAACAATTCCCCAGGCCAACAGAATATTGTTGTTGATAATTATTTAAATATTTTCTATAATAATAATGATATTAAGCTAATTTATTATTATAATCATTCTTATTTTCATAACATCTAGCTTTACAACTTATTATTATCACTTCCCAAATTTGGTCAGTGCTTAGCTTGGGGGGGTATTTTGTTAAATAACAGACATGAAAATTCACATTTTTGGAGAAAAACAAATTAGCCACACTTCCAAAAAGCTCCAGTGGAAGTGAGAAGTTAGTGGATGATTTAATAACAGTGTGCTAATTAATGGATACAAACACAATCACCGAATTTCAGGCAAACTGGCAGGTCACAAACAAGCAGAAGTGAGTAGTAACTTACTAACAGCACAGAAATAATACAGGATAATCACAGATTTTATGGATGTGTTTCTCTCTGGAAAAAATACAGGAATTATCCTGCTGTATTAGAAACATGTCTGCCCTGTTAACCTAAAGTCTGTGCCTGAGGGAAGAATATTCTTTACTTTTAGTGAAGTTACTGCTGCTGTGCGACATCCTGCATGCTGTGTAATGCTGCGGGCTTTTAATAAAGTCAACAGAAAGAACCTGAGTCACAGGAGACTCTCATATACATAAATTTATATACACTATATTGCCAAAAGTATTGACTCATCTGCCCTCACACTCATATGAGCTTGAGTGACAAGGGTTGGAAATTAGCAATAGCTATAAACTTATGTGCAGTACATCAGTTTCATGTTTTATATCTGGACTATGTTAAACCACCTTTTGCAGCTATAACAGCGTCAACTCTTGTGCACTGGCAGTCATGTAGGAACAGGAAGGGGCCATCCCCAAACTGTTCCCACAAAGTTGGGAGCATGAAATTGTCCAAAATATCTTGGTATGCTGAAGCATTAAGAGTTCCTTTCACTGGAACTAAGAGGTCTCAGCCCAACCCCTGAAAGACAACCCCACACCATAATCCCCCCTCCACCAAACTTTATACTTGGCACAATGCAGTCAGACAAGTACTGTTCTCCTGGCAACCACCAAACCCAGACTCGTCCATCGCATTGCCAGACAGAGAAGCGTGATTGGTCACTCCAGAGAACACGACATGGAAACCCATTCCATGAAGCTCTCTACACACTGTTCTTGAGCTAATCTGAAGGCCACATGAAGTTTGGAGGTCTGTAGCTATTGACTCTGCAGAAAGTTGGTGACCTCTGTGCACTATGCGCCTCAGCATCCTCTGACCCGCTCTGTGATTTTACGTGGCCTACCACTTCATGGCTGAGTCGCTGTCGTTCCCAATCGCTTCCACTTTGTTGTAATACCACTAACAGCTGACTGTGGAAAATTTAGTAGTAAGGAAATTTCCCGACAGGACTTGTTAGACAGGTGGCATCCTATCACGGTACCACGCTGGAATTCACTGAGCTCCTGAGAGCGACCCATTCTTTCACAAATGTTTGTAGAAGCAGTCTGCATGCCTAGGTGCTGGGTTTAACACACCTGTGGCCATGGAAGTGACTGGAACACCTGAATTTAATTATTTGGATGGTGACTGAATACTTTTACTTTTACTTTTATAGTGTATTTATCTGTATTTTGACAGTGATTTCAGTGGGAAGTGCAGCTTCTCAGGGACGGAGAAGAAATATTTGCTTGTTTTGTTCAAATGCACTGGACAGTCATGAGTTTCTGATTGCACTGCTGGTTTTATGGTATTTATGCTG
This sequence comes from Heterochromis multidens, assembly GCA_015108495.1. Classification (NCBI taxonomy): domain Eukaryota; kingdom Metazoa; phylum Chordata; class Actinopteri; order Cichliformes; family Cichlidae; genus Heterochromis; species Heterochromis multidens. Next base: position 5,999 of record VUQS01077408.1, read on the forward strand.
GACTATTAATCTGAAAAAGATCATTTATTGTGAACAGCAGGCGGGCAGTGAGGGCGAGCTGTGCCACACAGACAGCCTGGGCTCAGCGGGCAGCAGCAGCACGCTCGCCTCCTCCGTCATTGAGGTGGAGGCTGAGCGGGACGAAGCGAGCCTGAAGCCTCAGCTGCAAACAAACAAGGAGGAGGTAACTTACTGTGACATGTTAACACTGCAGCCTCAGTGGAAGGAGGTCTGGGATCAAGGATAGAGTAATTATATCTGCTTTAGTGCTGACCTGCTAAGTGTCAGCTGCCATTGGTATAGGATTGGCATTGGATGGATGGATCGACTAGGTTAGTTTTTTATAATGCACTACACACTAAAACTAAGTGTGAAAGAACACTTTACTTAACTGAAATAAAAATACTAACTGGGCTTTAGATGAAAAAATTAAACAGATTAAGCTAATATTGTGCACTAACCAGACTAAATAAAATAAAAATACAGTTATTGTTCTCAGTTTTAATATTTATTAATCTGGTAAGCTTTCAGCTCAATGATCTGGTTGCATCACACAGGAGCTCTTTGCTGATGCTTTTCCATGAACATTCGCCTGGTAGAATACGTTGAAGTAGACCCAAAACATTGGAGACATTATAACTTATCTGGCCTGGGGAGTCTCTGGGATTTTACGCCTGGGAGCTCAGGAGTACTGAGCTGAACCTGCTCCCACTGCAACCCAACTACAGTTAATATCCAATAAAATGCATGGACATTTAATAAAGCCTGTGTACAGATATAGACAGTATGTTTGAAAATATGACTGTATTAAACACTCATAGCATCCTTTTAATCATGTCTTTTCATTTCTGTTTGAATGAGGAGGAAGAGGAAGAAGAGGAGCTGACCCCCCTCAGCCCTCCTCCCACTCTGTCCATCACAGAGGAGATCCTGGAGTTCATCAAAAAGAGTAGAGCCAGAGAGGGGCTCACTGCCATCCACACCAACACAAGGGTTAGAAAGCAGTACACGCACCATAACCTGACAGTCACCTCTGCTCGAACATGTGGTCAACCACATTTTTAAGGACACAAGTCTGATTCCTCAGTATACATTTTTTGGGATCAGTGCGAAAAGAGTGAAAATGTACCCTAGTGTTCAGACATTCGATAAGCTGATTAAAAGAAAAAGAAAAAACAGATTGACAGAAAGCTGAGCTTTTTATAGGAACTTTACAGCCCCCTGGAGCTGCTGATCTCAAACCTCTGTTTGACTGTTCTGAGCAAAGTTGAACAAAACTGAACTTTGAGTGTTTTTTGAGTTTTTTTTAATTAAAGCTTCTGCAGAGGGATTAAAGTGAAAAAACACACAAAGCATTCTATGCAAGATGATACAGAAAAACCACAATTAGAGAGGTATTTACATGCAAACCTGTGTGGACCAGCCCGACAAGTACAAATTGTTCTGGACAAGGTGATCACAGTTGCAGCGAGCAAACTTCAAACTTCAAAATGGTTGCACAGTTACTCCCTGTGTCCTTCACGTGAACAATAACAAAATACAGAAGGCTCACACAGCAGTATAGAGTTTTAGAAGCTTCTACGCAGATTCCTATATCTCTATTACGGTTGGCTCCAACACGGTCCAGAGGTCCAGTTCAGGGACTCCAGTTAGCTGAGGTGCAGCCTAACATACATCTAGCAGCTACAGCCGCCTGTGTCACCATCCACCTGTCAGTCAAAGAGGCCACGCCCCTAATAATGCAAACTTTAAACATTTCCAAAATCCAAATGGGTGACTTATAAAAAAAAAAAAACATTACAGTATAAAGTTGTATAAAGGGAGAGACGATCCATAGAGACCAAAACTGTTTGTAAAATGGGAGTCTGTGGGGATTCACTCCGTTTTAGAGCCAAACTCAAGTGGATTTAGAGGAAATGCATTTTTGGGGAATTTAGCACTAGCTTCAAATTTTTAGCCCCTCTTGTTTTAGATTCAGTAAAAATGTCACACCATGTGACATCTGTTGTCTGTTGTCAATGATTATTCAATGTTTTACTGAAGACCGTCCTTTTGGGAACTTCAGTTAAAAACAGGACAAATCCTGGGTTTTGATATCATTGTGAACATTGTGACTTTCAATATTATCACTGGCTGCAGTATGTGAAAAATGACAAGCTCAGTCAGACAAGGCCTTAAGACAGACCACCCATTAACAGTCTGTTTTACTCTAACACCTTCACTGGTGATGTTGTTCTTATTCAAGTTAGATCATACCTTTATTCATTTAACCAAACAAACCAAATTCACTTACATATTTGAACAAAATTTAATGATTCCCATGTAATATTTCTTTTAAATATCCTCCAAACTGATAAAAAACCCACTGTCCATATTCCACCAACTATATTAGCTCATACTAGTGTTCATATGAGAGTAAGTTTCTTCTTACTTTTATTACAGGAGCAGATCCAGGATCAGCGCAATGAGCCTCCATCTAACCAGACCAACTTCACCTGCCCACTGCCCCCAGTCGCCCGCCCCTCCAGCCCAGAACAAAGACCTACAATGCAACAGGAGCAAGAAAAAGCAGAGCTTGAGAATGGCATTGCCCAAAGTCAGACAGCAGAAAATGAGACAACTAGAAGTGAAGTAGAAGAAATTCAAGTTGCAGAAAGTCAAGTGGAAAAGGGAGTGGAAGTGCATGGAGAAATACAAGAAAAAGATAAAGAGAAGAAAACAAGTGATACTGAGGATGGACATAAGATCATCCCAACCCAAACACCAGACCTTCATCCATTCATCTCAGCAGAGAGAGAAAGTGAGAACAAAGAACTCACACCGAGGGAAGAAGCGAAATCTGAGTCCACCACTTCCTCCTCAAATCTAGATGTCCCTAATCCCCCAAACAAGAGATGCCACCCACCTACAAGAGGTTCCCACCTCACCAAGAGAGATAAGAAGATCATTGAAAAGATAAGAAGTTACTATGAGGCAGCAGCTGAGGCTGAAGAAGACGAGTCAGAGGATGAAGATCTTATAGAAGGAGTAGCGTCAAAAAGGAGAAACAGTTTCTCACAAATTCCCTCTGGCTTGGTAAAGGAGACCATGTCACGCTTTGATGTGGGTGGTCACCAGGGGGAATCAGAAAGTGGACGGTCCAAGTGCGAAGCATCAGACAGAGATACTGATCGGGAGCACTGTTCTTCCTCTGGTTCAGTTTCTTCCCCAACTCCAGTACTAGCAGATGCAGCAAGTGATGAGCGGGCTGATAAACTAATGGACTCCTTGGATTTTGATGCAGAGGACCGAGTCAAGTCACCATACTCTACTGTGAGTCATGATGAGGACACTCCAAACCCAGCAAATCTGCAGTCAAACCAATACAGGCCTGTTGAAGAAGAGACAAAGATTCAGGATCAAAATGAAAATGTCTGCAAAGGATCTTTGGTGGAAAGACAGGAGGGAAAGACAAGTGTAAATTCACTGGAAGGAGATTCCAGAGATGAAACAACCAAAACTGGTGCTGGAAACCAAGCTATTACAAATGGGCATGAACCTAACCCAGCAGGATCAACAGAAGCTAATGGAAGCCATAAAGAAACCTCTACACCTGTGAACTCGACAGAACAGTGCCAAAAAACTGAGATAAAAACCCAGAACATTTGGACTAGAACCAAAAACAGTGACCAAGCAAAGACCACTGGGAATCTTGAGGATCTTCCCAGTCAGATAAAAGTGGGTCGATGGTCCCGCCACTCCAGGATTGTCACTGCTAACCGAGCCCTGTTTGAGGCCATGGGATCAGACGTGGCTGGTATCAGATTATTTGAGGCGAGCCCTGTGGTGGACCCTGTGCTGATAGAAAACTCAGAGCGTATTCTAAGCAAGGTCCAAACACTGGCTCGAATGTACAGTGCCAAAGCGAGCACCATGAAGGTCCCCCTGCATCAGAAACGGTCCAGCACTGGACGGAACCAATCAGTGGTCTCTGCTAGAGTGTCTGGACCCTCAAGTTTGAGCCAAACTAAAAGTCAGATACAGGCTGAATCTCAAATCACAACTGAGTACCAAAATCAATATCAAACAGAAACCAGTCAGTCAGAGTCCAAATGTGGAACCCAAACTTACTCGAAGGCCAAAGTTCAAACCCAAAATCTAACACAAACTAGGCACCAATCTCAGATTCAAACTAAAGACCAGAACCAGATTCAAACCATGAGCTGGGAGACCCAAGAGATCCAGGAAGAGAGGACAATAAAGACGGCAGAGAGCCTCACACAAGGTATGCTGCTTTTCCTAAAACGTCTTTTAAGATGCTGTTTCACTGGGTTTCTTGAAGATAGCCCAGGCTACTATGGACCAAAATCTTGGATCAGCATATAGACTGACTTTATGAGTCTAAATAAAATGATTCATTCCTCATGCTTTCTAGCTGATGGTTTGTTGCTAGTAGACATTACAGGCCCTCGTTGCATGGGTAACCCTTGAATGTATTTATCGCCCTGTTATGTCAGTTAGTGGTATCCTTCACTTCCATCGGTATTCACTAAAATCATTTTCCTCAAAACTGAGAACACTTTAACCTGGGCTCCAAACATGGGCTCCAAACATATCCAGCCACATTGCTGGATGCCATTCTGCAATGTTCTAATAGTCTATGATATGATATGGCTTATAATCTATGTTTTGTTGTTCTTTCCTAGATTACTGGGAGGCTGCGATGGAGCCGGTTGAGCCTCTGTTGTTTGGTCACGTGCTTGTCAAAGAACAGCCAACCGTGACCTGTCACCACCAAACAAATGGATTTACCCTCTCCAGGCCGAGAGACTTCATCTCGGCCTTGACCAAAGAAAGAGACTCAGGTGTGGGCTGTAGTTCGAGTGAAAATTCCCAGACCTACACCACACCTGAAGAAAATCCACCCACTTTCTTAAGTAATCAGTCATCCAGTCTGACCCAGCTAAACAGCTATGAGCACAGGTACACCTCAGCTGGAGCATCCTCATCTTCTACAACAACCATTCTTCACCTCAGGACACAGGCTGAAGACTGGAGCTCCAGTTTGTGCTGCTCTGCCAGTAACAGCACCTTGGACTGTAGAGCCTCAGAGTTCAGCGAGTCTTCCAGAGATGAACGCCTCAATCAAAACAGGGATGTGCATCCAGTTACTGAAGCGACACAGAGGAGAGATGGGTGAGTATTTACAGAAATGATGTACTGAAACATGTAAGTATGACAAATATGCAAAAAACTGATAAATCAGGAAGGGGGCAAATACTTCTTCACACCACTGTACATGTCCTGCTCAAAAAAATTAAAGGAACGCATCAGATCTCAGTGGGAAAAAAATCATGCTGGATATCTATCCTGATATGGACTGGGTAATGTGTTAGCAACAAAGGATGCCACATCGTTTGATGGAAATGAAAATGATCAACCTACAGAGGCTGAATTCAAGGACACCCTGAAAATCAAAGTGAAAAAATGATGCAGCAGGCTAGTCCACTTTACCAAAATTTCATTGCAGCAACTCAACATGGTCCTCAGTAGTTTGTGTGGCTCCCATGTGCTTGTATGCCTGACAACGTCGGGCCTCCTAATGAGATGAAGGATGGTGTCCTGGAGGATCTCCTCCCAGATCTGGACCAGAGCATCACTGAGGTGTAATCTGGCGGAGTTGGATGGTGGATGGAGGTGTTCTATTGGATTTAGGTCAGGTGAGTGTGGGGTCCAGTCAATGGTATCAATTCCTTCATTCTTCAGGAACTGCCTACAGACTCTCACCACACGAGGCCGTTCATTGTCGTGCACCAGGAAGAACCCAGATCCCACTGCACCAGCGTATGGTCTGACAATGGGTCCAAGGATTTCAGGCCTGTAGAGGTCTGTGCGTCCCTCCATGAATATGCCTCCCCAGACCATCACTGACCCACCACCAAACTGGTCATGCTAAACGATATTACAGGCAGCATAACGTTCTCCAGAACCTTTCACGTATGAAGTCTGTTTCAGAGACATTCACACCGGTGGCCTGCTGGAGATCATTCTGTAGCTCTGACAGTGCTCATCCTGTTCCTCCTTGCACAAAGGAGGAGATACGGGTCCTGCTGATGGGTTAAGGACCTTCTACGGCCCTGTCCAGCTCTCCTAGAGTAACTTCCTGTCTCCTGGAATCTCCTCCATGCTCTTCAGACTGTGCTGGGAGACACAGCAAACCTTCTGGCAATGACACACGATTGATGTGCCATCCTGGAGGAGTTGGACTACCTGTGCAACCTCTGTAGGGTCCAGGTATCACCTCATTCTACCAGTAGTGA
>VUQS01077409.1:1532-14797 GCA_015108495.1 Heterochromis multidens
AATTTGGTTTATGCAACACTAATGTTTATTTTCCACGGCAATCATTTGAAGTCATATTTGAGATGAATGCAAGTCCAACATTCGCTCCCTTTGGGCTCTGTTTTATGGTCTCAATCTCCTTTTCAGCTGTTTCATGTTCCAGTTTGTTCACTGATTCCTCTTTAACTCTTTCTGTTCAGACGGATTCTATTAAAGAGACAAACTAACATGGCATATCCACTTAAACTTCCATCCATCCATTCGCTTCCGCTTATCCAATTCAGGGTCGCGGGGGGGGCTGGAGCCTACCCCAGCTGCCATAGGGCGAGAGGCAGGGTACACCCTGGACAGATCGCCAGTCTGTTCACTTAAACTTGATTAAATTATTTTGCTGGTCAATATAAGTAAAAGTACGAATGGAAAGTATGTCTATTTCCATGTATTCTTTATGACTCACTGACAGAAACAAGCTTTTGAGCTGAATTTGAAACAACTAAAGACAATATAACAATAATAATATAACAATAAAAGTATAACAATAGTGTGAAGCCTGACATCCTTTTATATTAATCACATTCTGTGTTTCCTTTTTTCCGCTGCGTATGAAGCATGTTTTTACAGTTCAAATAATCACTATTCTAAGAAGATAAACAGTAAGAAATGGTAAGAAACTTAAAAATGAATTGCTTAAAAATAACTGCTATGTCCTAACTGGAAACTGAGTTTGAGTAAAGGAATCTCCAGTGACTCTGTTAAAAAGAACAGCGCAATGAGGTTGCAAACGTAGTAGTTTAAATGTAGTTTATTTATGATAACATGAGTGTTTCTGCTGAGGAAAATGGTCATTTGCTGGCATCAAACTTTTAAGTTGTAAACCCTGATAAATCCTTCCACCAGCGCCTCCCAAAAGAACAACAGTATGTTATATTAAATGATTAACATTTGTGATGAAATCTGTCCTTTTTTACCTCAAACAAACAAACCTGGAGACTGTTGATATTTCAGAGGTCAGACCTTTTGCTTGTTTTGCGTGATTTGAGAGGAAAGGCCAGAGTCCACCTGAAGAACAGAGCGTTTACTGAAAACTGCGTCTTCTTTTAACTCTTTGTAGAATTACATGTTACATGTTTTAAAAAAAAACAAGACACTTTATAAGGAATACATGTTTATATATACATAAAAAATTCATACAAGTAAATTAACCTGGAAAGAGAAGAACATCTTACTTTGATTTTAGGCCAGACGTGTGGGAGCGCCTTCTGTTTATATAATCAGTTTAACAGACTGTTAAAAACATGATAAAAATCTAGCTCACAGTTTGTGCTACTGTGAATGAGTTTTGAGTCACTAGTGTGTATATGTGTGTGTGTGTGTGTTTGTGTTTGTGTGTGTGTGTGTGTGTGTGTGTGTTTGTGTTTGTGTGTGTCAGCAATGCAGTCAGTGTCATGGCGGTCACCATCATGTCAGCGTCTCTTCTCCTGCTCTGCCTTCTTCAATGTTTCCTTCAGGTCTTCAGTCAAGGAGAAGGTAAGAGTGTGACCTCTGACCTCTGCTGTGTCATTGGTTGTTCCTTTGTTGATTGACAAAAGCTTCAGGTGATATAAAAAGAACTCCAAGTTAACTTAGAAATGTACTTCAAGCAAAAATCATCTGAAGGCGTCAGTTTCTTACATGCCCGTCATTACCGTCACCACAGTAATGATAATTAGAATTCTCCCGTGTGTTGGATGCTGTAAGTGTAACTAATACACAATAATTATGTCTCATTGTGTTACAATATCAGCTTAATAAACCATTATTATTATAGTAAGTTAGTGATTAAAAAAGTTTCATAAACAAATGTTTTAACCGCAGTACAACCCGAAAATATAGCTAACTTTAAACAATCATTTTATTTTTAAAAAATTACGTAAGTATAAATTAATACACTAAGATCATGACTAACTTCTAACTTTCATAAGGTAAAAACAGAGTTTGTACAATTTTAACAAGCTTGAAAGTGAATATTTGGTATGACCACCTTTATTCTTCAACACAGCCTGAACTCTCTTAGGCAGCTTTCAAGTAGTCTTCAGGAATAGTTCTCCGGGCTTCTTGAAGGACATTCAAAGCTCTTCTTTGGATGTTGGCTGCCTTTTGTTCTGTTCTCTGTCAACATGATCCCACACTACTTCAGTAATGTTGAGGTCCGGGCTCTGGGGAGGCCAATCCATGACTGATAGTGTTCCACTGTATGTTTTTCTATCCAGATGCATCTCTCAGGTCTTGTGTCAGATCTTTGCTTAATTTTTTTCTGTTTCTTAAGGACATGACTTTGACTTCCAGGTACTGTTCATCTGCCATAGCATACTGCTCACAATGCAGAGATACACCAAGTTTTCAGCTAAGCTAAGCTAAGCTAGCTCTTTGGGAATCACCTTGTTGGTGCAAAAATAAAATTTTATGCTGGCCAACCTGTCTGTGGGTAATGAGCCATGCCTTTTTTCACACCTTGGCACATGTGATGACTTACGTGATAAATAGTGGGTTAATGACCACCTCTCAAGAGACAACCCCCAGTAGGGTTTAAATACCTGGGACTCTCCACCTTTTGGTTTTAGAACTGACGAAGCCTTTTGGATGAAAGGTGAAATGTCTTCAAACAACTTAAAGAAGTCTAGTTGCCTTCTTTCAAGCTCTTTAGACTACCATGACCTGGATGACTGAGAACCTACACAGACATCTCGCCAACCTGTGTTATCATCAACTACAGAAATGGAACAACTTGTGTGTTTTTGTGGCAGGCTCTTAGTAACAAAGTGCCTAAAAGATACAATTTAAAACTGGTTCGTTGCTAAGTTGTCTTTTATGTGTAGATGCAACACTGCTTCATCACTTGAGTTAGGTGCCTTTTTTTCAAAGAAAAAAGTAAGTAAAGTTCATTTATATAGCGCTTTTCACAGACATAAAAGTCACAAAGTGCTGTACAACAATTAAAACACAATTAATATCAATCGAGAACCATGTTAAAACAGACTAAAAATAAATAACAACATAAATAACAACAGCTGGATGTCATCAGCATAGAAATGATCAAAAATGCCAGAAAAAGATTGAATGATGTCGGCTAAAGGAACCATGTAAAAGGAAAACAACCATGGACCCAAGATTGAAGCTTGTGGAACCCCACAGGTTAGAGAAGCAGTGTAAGACGAGAACTTGCTCGCCCTAACACAGAATGTCCTTCCAGATAAACAGGAGGAAAACCAGTCTAGTGCTGAGCCAGAGATACCAACCAAAACCTTGAGCCCATTAAGTAAAATATTATGGTCAACAGAATCAAAAGCTGCACTGAGGTCAAGCAATATGAGTACAGAATAATTTCCTGCATCAGATGTCATTAGAAGATCATTGCAGACTTTTAAAATAGCAGTTTCAGTGGAGTGCTGTTTTTGAAAACAAGATTGAAAGGGTCAGAAATCTGTAATGTGCAAAATAGGGATCTGAATTAATTTTCAAAAGCTTTTTCTAATAATTTGCTAAAACTTTGAAAGACCTTCAGAAAGCCTGGAGAATTATTGCTAAAGACTACTTTAAAAAATTACAGGAAGGTCTGGCTCCTTGGAAGCAAAATATTTAAAAAAAATTAGGGGTAGCTCAAGACTCAATACACTTTGGTGTTTTCAGTGTTTCGTTCAGCTCCTGAGGCCCACGCTGTGTTCCTGCGGCCCAAACGGGCTAACACGTTCTTTCTGGAGGAGATTCTACAGGGGAACCTGGAGCGGGAGTGCTATGAGGAGCAGTGCAACTTTGAGGAGGCTCGCGAATACTTTGAAAACACCCAGAAGACGGTTGGTTAAATTTTAAAATGAGCTACTGTGCTCATTTCTAGCTCTGTATTTCCACTCTTAGATTCCACTAGAGTGCATGATGCACAGTTCAAAATAATCCTTATTTATCTTCTACTGGCCCCTCAGTGCAAAATGCAGCCCCTCAGTTCATCCTCTGAAACAAGTTGTTTTAGCTAATGACTCTTTAAGGCCCTGGCTCATTAAAAGGTCACTTACTTCTGATTGGTCGATTTCTGGAAGCCTGCTGAGGGACTGTGCTTGTGAGCTGCAGTCCCAAGCCTGAGCTTGTGTTTTTGTCATCATATTTTAAACTTTGAGCATGTTTAATCTGAACATCTGTAAGAGATAAACGGAAAACATGAAATGGAGAAAAAAAAGAAAAACAAAGGCTCCCGTTTAATGACTGTTGGATTCTAACTGCTGTTTGTTTTTTGTGTAGATCGCCTTCTGGGTTGTTTACTCTGGTGAGTTTTATTTCACATCAGCTACTATAAACTGAACTACATTTGCTTAGTTAATGAAAAAAAAAAAATCAAAATGAGCAGCCAAACATTTACTTTCCAAGTGGGAAATCTGCAGTTCGACAGTTACTAGGGTTTTAGAAAAATTGATACTCAGATATTAATGGATTATTCAGTAGCCACATTAGCCACCTGTTATCATTAACATAGCTGCTAGTGGACCGCGGGTTGTAGATGGAATATGGAGCCGTAACAGAGGGGATTACTAACACATGGAGAACCGGGTGGGCTGCTGGCTGTACAGAGCAGCAGGGGAACTGAGCAGAGAGTGCAGAATTAGGAGAACTAATCTGAGCAAATAAAGAGTGAAATCTGAAGCAGAGCAGCGGAATCAGATGGTTTTAGGCCTGAAGAGCAGAGCTGAGGATGTAAAGAGCTGCATGCAGACTGTGGCGGAGCAGTGTGAACGGTGGATGAGAGAGAGGCTGCAGACAGATGTGGACAAGATGATAAACGTTAACTTTTCTACTTTTAAGATAATTTATTAACATGTGTTTGTATTTTTTGTAGCCAGCTGTGAGGTCAGTTTTAAAATGCAGACAGTGACCGGTTCAGTCTTTCACAGTGAGCGTGCTGTTTTTTTAATATCTTCTTTATTTTAGCATAACTAATATTATGTCCAAAGTATGTCCAAAGTTCATTTTTAACTTTTCCATAATGCCCTTTTTCTACATTAATTAAACTATTTAGATGTTAGTTATTGTTTGTTGTACCCTTTGTTTATTGGTAGATTCTAAAATATATTCTACCTTCATCTGTAATGAAATGATCTAAATTATTTGTAAAATGAATAAAAATCTCTAAACTTAATATTAAATACTTATTTTGTTAAATCTAATTTATAATTGGGAAAATTAGCTGAAAAATAACAAGTTAACCTTTTCAAGACATGATTTCTTCGCCATTACTAATGTTGTTGAAGGATGGGGTAAAAATCTTCCCCATGGTATTGAAAATGATATTGACTATTTTCCTGGGTATCAGTATCGAGTTTAAAATTCTAGTATCATGACAAACCTAGTAGTTGTGTTTAAGAATTTATTTTAAGAATTTATTTTAATTATTTAAGAATTTATTTTAATTATTTTTCACTGTCAACAAATTTAGTATTTTAAATGTTAAATATTTAGTTTAAGATTATTTACAGCAAAAATATAAATGTTTAATAGTTTATTGAAAGAGAAATGCAAAGTAACCAAATAGAAATTTTATTTTGCAAAACAAAAATGTTAAATTTGTCCTGTCACTGATTTAGTTATACCTTATCAAGTGTTATAAACATTGTGGCTGCATGGCACATGCTAAAAACAAAAATTCTAATTACATTATTAAAAATGATTATGGTTATTTTGATTATTAGATAGTACAAATGACAGGTTTGATTTTATATAAATTAATACATTAAGGCAGCATTTCCCAGAATCAGGAGGCTGCAGGCCACTTTGAAACCTGACGATATCCTGCGACCCAAAACCTTTAATTACATCTCTGATTATCTAATGAGCCTGAATTAAATATTTCCTTCTTTGTTTTTTCACTTACATTAATTTTGATCTTCTGAAAATTTGCTCAAATAGGTTGACTCTCCATTAATAGCTTTACTACTGCTTCAATTATAGGTCTTTCAGCCTAATGATCAGGTATATGATGAGTTCAGGATCAAAAATAAGTCAAGACATGAAGATAAAAATTAAATTTTTAACTCCCGTGGCTTTGTTTCATTCTTTTGATTTTTTTTTTTATTACAAAACTGAAAATTACATTTTGTAGTGATCACTGCAGTAAGTAATGCAACACTTTGTCATAATCATGATACAACATACCAGAATTAGTTTCTCATATAAAACTGATTTTGCATAAAACTGGACAGTACCTTTTGTTGTTACTGTTGTTTGTGTGTGTGTGTGTGTTTTCAAAACTCTGTAATTTGATTTTTACTTACTTTACTTACTTGAGTATAGTTTAGTCTTTATGAACATTAACGGTTCCTGTTTTTGGTTTTTGGAGATGGCAATCACTGTAGGCGCAGTCCCTGCCTGAATGGAGGGAACTGCACTGACAAGGTGGGGGGGTTTTCCTGTTCCTGCAGTGCCCCCTACTACGGTCCAGTCTGTGAGTTGAAAACGCTGGAAAAGAAAGCACAGAAAAAACAGTCATCCTCAGCACAGCAAATCGATACAGCAGGTCTGACCACATCTCCATTAAAGGGCGGGAGATCAAAACTCATGGTGCATTCAGAAATATCAGAGTCCATCATGTATGAAAGCTGAGTCTTTGCTGTCCCAATCTGTCTCAGAGATGTCTAAGTGTCCGACTGAGGGTCCGACTGCCTGTCATCAGCTGTGCACGGTGACCTACGGGTCCTTCCACTGCTCCTGCATGTTGGGATTCAAATTACAAAGTGACAGACGGAGCTGTCTGCCAGAAGGTTGGATTCTCAAAAAAAAAACACCAGACATTTACCAAACCAGTTCAAACTGGGAAGAAAAAGTTTTGTTGTTGTCTTTGTCTCCACAGTCGAGTTTCCCTGTGGAAGACTTCCTGACGACACTGTTTCTATGTGCCACCCTGGAAACTGTCCCTGGCAGGTAAGATCCTCTGGCTCAGCGGGGTGTCAATCTTAAATTGTGAAATTCAAATGGAAAAAAAAAAAGAAAAACTAAACTAAACCAGACTAATAAATGGAGCCCCTGGTGTGTTTGTTTTCTGTGCTCAGGTGTCCCTGCTGAACAGTACACTGCAGAGGTTGTGCGATGGTGTGGTGCTGGGCCGACGCTCCATCCTGACTGCTGCCCGCTGCCTCTATCTGGAGTCAGATCCCCAACCCTCCAACTTCTATGTGCTTGCTGGTATGAACATTGATCACAATAAAACAAACAAACAAAAAAACAACTACAAAATAATTTCTATTTTAATTGTCAGTGCACTATGTCCCTCTCAAAACTAAAATATAGAAAGTGTGATTTATAGATATTAATTCCTCATCCATCCAGAACAAAACTCCAAGAAGTCCAAAAAGGTCAAGTGGGAATAATCCCATTCAAGAGTTTCCTGTTTTTAAATTTCCTCTTATTACTGTATCTATATTACATTGCAAACAGGTTCTCACAGACAATTTGGCAAATTTTGATGACACTAATTTGCCCAATTTGTAAACAAAAATAGAATAAAACACATGCATCAAATTCTAGCAAATGTCTGAATTCCTTAAATGCAACATTAAGCTATTGCATGGACCAAAAAGTGGAAGAACTAGCCCTAACACACATCAAACATCTGAGGAAGTGATACTAAGAAAATAATACAGAGTAAGCACAGGTTTAACGTGTGTCTTTCACTCTGGAAACCATATTTCAGATCAGTGAAAGGCAGCTGAAGGAGAATCGATATGTTTCAAGAGGTAAAGACTTCCATCAGAAATTGATGAAGTTTTGGAAGCAGCCGTTCTCTACACAAATCCAGCAGCTCGGGTGGAGCTTTATTACAAACTATTCCACCTTAAAACATGAAACATGTCTAAACTGACCTGTAGGATGTCATTTATTAAAGTCAGTGGAAAGAATGTGACTCACAGCGACCTGTGGGCAACAGATAAACGGAATCACATTCAGTGATGTAGATTAATTAGTAACACAATCAATCCAGCTATCTTAACTACTTTTAGTCCTATTTCTAACCTTCAGTTTATTTCAGAAATTCTTGAAACAGTAGTTATAAAACAGTTAATTGATCATCTGCAGAATGGAAAAGTGCAGAAAACTTTTTACATTATACATGCTTCCCTTAGGCAGTATTATTAGAAAACACTGCATAAACTTTCATTGCTATGCAGATGAAACCCAGCTTTATCTATCCATGAAGCCAGATGATACACACCAATTAGTTAAACTGCAGGAATGTCTTAAAGACATAAAGACCTGGATGACCTCTAATTTCCTGCTTCTAAATTCAGATAAAACTGAGGTTATTGTACTCGGCCCTAAAAATCTTAGAAACATGGTGTCTAACCAGATACTTACTCTGGATGGCATTACCTTGGCCTCCAGTAACACTGGATGTGTCCTTCAATGCGCATATTAAACAAATATGTAGGACTGCTTTCTTGCATTTGCACAATATCTCTAAATATATAAATATCATATCTCAAATACCTCATAGTACCATATCACCCCAATAGAGCACTTTGCTCTCAGACTGCAGGCTTACTTGTGGTTCCTAGGATATTTAAAAGTAGAATGGGAGGCAGAGCCTTCATCTTTCAGGCCCCTCTTCTGTGGAACCAGCTCCCAGTTTGGATTCAGGAGACAAACACCCTCTCTACTTTGAAGATTAGGCTTAAAACTTTCCTTTTTGATAAAGCTTATAGTTAGGGCTGGATCAGGTGACCCTGAATCCTCCCTTAGTTACGCTGCAATAGGCCTAGGCTGCTGGGGGCTTCCCATGATGCCGTGAGTGTTTCTCCTTCTCTCACCTCTTTTCACTCTCCATGTGTTTTTACACCTTCTCTGCATTTAATGAGTTATTATTAATCTCTGGCTCTCTTCCACAGTGTGTTTGTGTCATGTCTTCCTCCCCTCACCCCCAACTGGTCGCGGCAGATGGCTGCCCCTCCCTGAGCCTGGTTCTGCCGGAGGTTTCTTCCTGTTAAAAGGGAGTTTTCCTTCCCAATGTCGCCAAGTGCTTGCTCATACGAGGTCGTCTGATTGTTGGGGTTTTTCTTTATTTTTGTAGGGTCTTTACCTTACAATATAAAGCGCCTTGAGGCGACTGTTGTTGTGAATTAGCGCTATATAAATAAAATAAAATTGAACTGAAGTGAATTGAATTGGTGCTCTCTGCACTTTTCATTGATTATTTTGATTAATTTATAGATAAACTAATTTATCTTAATTGTCTTCTAGGTAAAAAGAGGATGCTCTTTGCAGTCAAAGCACTGTACCTTCACAACCGTTTTCATATAGATCACCATGATAATGACCTCGCTGTCCTCGAGTTGGCTGACTCCATGACTTTTAGCCCCACCCTCATCCACCTGTGTTTGCCCACCAAGGACTTCAGCGAGAACATCCTAATGCATTCTGGGAGAACTGGGATTGCAGGAAATTGGGAGGTCAGCAAGAACCAAAACCTGGTCTACATGACGCTGGATGAGTGTCGCCGTGAGCTGAACATCTCGCGTCCGCTGAGCAACAAAATGTTCTGCATGAGGAAGCAGAATAAACCTTCAGGGAATCAAAATCAAACCCGAGAGAGCCAAGGAGATCAGAGAAGCCCTAAGGTACACCTTGAGATTCCAAATAGAGCCCACAGGCGCCCAAACAGACCTTTGGGGAACCAAACTGGAGTCCAGGGAAAGCTTCATGGACGCACAGTGAACAGGATACAGAATCAAACCCAAAACACTCAAAATGGGGTGCCGAATAGAGCAGCAATCCACAATCGCACTTCAAAACCTCTGAATCTTAAGTCCTCGCATGGGGGCAGCAGGTTGAGGTCGGAGGCCAGTAACAGGCCATGTGATGGCCTGATGCCGGGATCGCCTGTAGCCACAGTAGAGCAAGGGACAGTGTTCCTGACCGGGCTGCTTATCTCATCACCCTCGGACTGTGAGGCCAGCGGTGGCGGTTTGGTATTCAGCAAACTGTCTCGTTACCTAAGCTGGATCCAAATGAGGCTGGAGGTGGCCGAGAAGCCCATGACTCCCCAAGCTATTCAGTATCCAGAAGATCGCTAACAGATCGCCACCATCTTTAAAACTCTAAAACCAAGCCAGTGGTTGACCGTTTCTGGTTTCACTTGTTATCATTCACTTTTAATGTGTTTTTGTTGTTTCCCTTCTGAACAGGAAATTATTAACAGCTGCTCTACTGAAAGACTGAAAACTAAAATTTAGTTTTAATAAGTCTTTTGTCTTACATTCATTTTATATTTTCCAAATGGCCACAACAAAAAGAAAAAATGAAAACTTTCTGCTGTAGAAGTGCACAAACATTAAGTCATTGATATTATTTGTATTTGAAACGTGTAAATTAAAGTGCTTTTGATCAAATGAATGCTTGTCTGTAATCAGGTTTTGATAAAAGTTGTTGTGACACATTCATGGCACCAAATGTGATAATCTATCAGATACAAGCTCTACAAACCAACATTTGTTTTATTCAACAAGTTTTTACAGTACAAAATAAAAAAACAATATGAACTGAAATTGATAAAGTTTCCAGGAAAGCCTGACAGCCCTGGAGGATTGTGGGTGGTGTAGTCTAGGAGACAGAGGACAGAGGAGGAAAAGGATTCTGTTTGCTGACCACAAGCTTCTGGTGCTGGTGGGAGATGTAGCCTTTGATGTGACCCTGGAAGAGGACAGGACACACAGAAGAGCTCAGCATTTGTCCACCAGCTCACTTGAATCCAGGTGGGTCTTTATGTGTGAGTTTCCTCACCATGTAAATGAGGTTAGCCAGGATACACTGCACCTCGTCGATGTCGACATCCTCCACCTGCATCATCCTCAGAGCCACCAGGAAGGCGTCCAGAGGCAGCTGGTGAGTCCTTAGCAGCAGATACCTGCAGAGAGAAAACAGTCAGGGAACGTTCATGTCTGCAAAGAATACTACGGTGAAAAATATTCACTATTAGCCATTTTTTAAAATGAGATTAAAGAAAAAAGCTATAAAAAATAAAACAAGGCACTAAATGTGAGATCCAAATGTTTTCAAAAATTTAGGGACAAATCTTCACGGACAAAAAAGTTGTTCAGAAACGGACAAAGGAAGTAATGTGTAAAATATGAGACTAAATCTCAGAGTCTAAAACATTGGTAAAAAAAAAAAAACACAGTATCACAAAGCTGGAGCAGAAAACAAAGAGTATAAAATCCAGGGCCAAAAACATGGTATGAAAAAACTGAAGACCAAGTATTTAGGATCACAGAGTCAAATAACCGTGGTCCTAAATACTGTTTAGGACTGTTTGGTGAGTGGTTGCTGAAGTTACTGGCTGTCGACAGGTGAAACTAGTCGCACAGAGGACCGCACCAAAAGTCTCCTTGTGATTACTTTGATCACTAACAGGTTACCCGTACTTGCTGACAAGTTGGAAGACCCCAACTTGTCAGCAAACACTCGTCAACACTTGGTAAGTGTTGCAACCATTATGTTTCAAAAGCTGCAACTTATGAAGGCAAAAGCGCTCCATTTCTGGTTTCCATCACATTTTTCACAGTTTCTCAACCACTTGGCAAACAGTTGGCGAGTGTTTGCAGACAAGTTGGCACCTTCCATGCAAACTACGGGTGACCTGCATAACCTGCTAGCAACCAAAACAAGCATCACCCTCTCTGTGACCGATTTTACCTAGCGACAGCCAGCAACCACTTGCGAATTGAGTGGTCGCATTTTTCCTTAGGTTGTCAGGAGGTTGGCGACCAGTCTCGAGGCCTTCTTGGATGTAAGCCAGTGGAATAAAAGGCCAGTTAAACTGATGTCAGAAACAAAAAGAAACTGGGGCAGAAAGCAGAATATCTAAACCTCAGGACCAAATATACGGCATGGAAAACAAAATGCTAAAATCGTTGTCAAACAGCTGGGAATGCTAACATAGCATCTAAAATGTGGAGCTTAAAAACATGGGGCCAAAACAGAGTGTATAAAAGACCAAGAATGTGGTTCTCTAAAAACAGCGTCGATGAAATGAAGATTGGGACCAGATCTTGTGGCCTAACACTTAGGAAAAGACGGTTTGAAAAACTGAGGACAAATAAACTACAAAATGCCATACAAAAACACCAAATGCACCAAAAACAGGGAAAAAAAGAATACCTAAAAACAGGAGCCAAAAACATGCCAAACCTGGGGACAAAGCCTTAACCTTAGGGCAAAAAACAAAATATATAAACCGAGGGCGGCAAGTACAAAAACATGACGGCTTACATTTAGGAGAAAAAAACAGGACCATAAACTTGGGGTTAAACACAGGGATAAAAACACGATTTGTTTGAACCAAAAACTCAGAACTTTGTGTCTGCAGGAGCTTCTTCTTGTTGTTGTTGTTGTTGTTGTCGTTTGTGTGAGCTTCTGAGCCACTCACACTTTCTTGAAGAGGTTCCTGTAGGTGATGATCTTCAGCTTCTCCAGGATAAGGAAGATCCCACAGCGGATGAAGAAGGTCTCATGTTTGGACAAAGCCTCATTCAGCAGCAGGAGGTTCCCTTCACTGAGACAAACATTCACCTATTAGCCCACCTGACATGATGTCACTTCCTGTAATAAGGCCCCCATCCCTCTGCTTACCTCACAGCTTTGGTAACATCAGAAAACTGCATGAGGTCATACTTCCTCAGGAGTTGATGAGTTGGCATGTGACCCTGAAACACCAGCAACAACCAGTTATACTGGAAACGATTACACTGCTTCCATGATGCAACAGTCCTGACAGTCCTGGGTTTAAACTGAGTGTAAACTGGTCTGGACTTTATAATCAGAATCTAAACTACTGTAAGCACATTTTGCCAAAAAAAAAAAAATAGTATCTAAACTGGTAAACCCAACTTAGTGAGTCTAATGAGACTAACTGGTGTAAACCCAATTTATTGAATCTAATTGTGATCGAAACTGGTGTAAATCCAATTTACTCAATTTAATTTGAACCTAATCAGGATCTAAACTGGTGTAAACCCATTTTACTAAAACTAATCAGGATCTAAAATGGTGAAAAATCATTTTACCGAACCTAATCAGGATCTAAAGTGGTGTAAACCCAATTTCTTGAACCTAATCAGGATCTAAACTGGTGTAAACCCATTTTGCTGAACCTAATCAGGATCTAAACTGGTGTAAACCCATTTTACCGAACCTAATCAGGATCTAAACTGGTGTAAACCCAATTTCTAGAACCCAATTTAGGATCTAAACTGGTGTAAACCCATTTTACTGGTTGG
>VUQS01077410.1:6988-21248 GCA_015108495.1 Heterochromis multidens
AGATAATAAAAAAAAAAAAAAAAAAAAAAAAAAAAAAAAAACTGCTTGCATGCTCACATCAAGTGCTAAAGACCTGTTCTGGCCTTTGTTTTTTACCTTCAGCACTGCTTCTGAAAAATAAATAAAACAATAAAACTTGAAATACAAAGAATTGTCCTTTTTCATTTTTATTTATCACAGGAAGTGGAAACAGAAGACATCTGTAAGGGTTTGGTTGCAGTTTAGTGCCATTTCTTTGGTTTACAGAGCAGAAAGTCTTGCTTCATGTCAGTTTAAGTAGAATTACCTTCACCAAGGGAGGCCATGTGATGGATTTGGTTATTTGTCTGTTAGCAGGATTACTAAAGAAGTTATGGATGGATTTGCATGAAAATTTGGTCCATTTAACTTCCAGGAATTGTTCACAAATATACGTCAAGTTAATATAAGAAAAATTGGGAGACATAATCTTGATGATCTCAAGAAAATATCTAAAATTAATCCCGATCCATGAATGGTGTGGAGGGAATTTTGACCCTTGGCGGAGGTATCCGAGAGATTTAAAATCACACGTCAGGAATGAATATAAAACGTTTGGGATACATTCAGTTTCCAAACATACAGATTGTCTCTAAATATTCCTAAAACCATCAGGGGAAGTGCAGAAAGGATCAGCACCGGTTGGTGCCTTTCATATATATGCACTGAAGAGCTAAACATGATTTCAGGAAATCCCACCAAAGCCAGAAGGCTGTTAGAAAAACCCAGATCTTTGTTTTTAAAAGATCCATAGGTTGTTGTTTTTTTTTTTTTTAGGAAATCGAACTAAATATATTAAAGTCACATAAATTACATTTTTATTTTAGTCCTCAAACATTTCAGTTCACCTCACAAAAGCTAAAACAGAAAAACTAATTTGTTAATCTAAAGTCTGCAGCATTCATACCTCCTCTATGCTCACTCCACAATAATTTCCCCTAATAAAGTTAAACCAGCTCCATCTGTTAAACAACAAAGTGAAGTATAAAGTGTGACAGCAGGATTGGAGTTAGCAGCTCTTCAGTTGTTGTCTGAACATCCCTTTAGACAGTTTGATATTTTGAAACCTGGATTCTCCCCACAGGTACATGGATAGTTTTTGAATCTGTGCCTTTCTTTGCCTTTTGTACACTTGTGCAAACAGTTTTCGGTCAATTAAAATGAAGATGTTCCAAAACTCTGCTAGGCTTGATTTTTGACCACAGTTTCACTGCATCTGATTGGCTGAGTAGACTTTGTAGTAAAGGGTTACACTGCCATCTGTTGGTTTTTAATGCTCTTAACAGCACTTTAAAGAAGGCCTACTGAGTTCATTTCCAGCCTCATATTATTGTTTATCAAATCTCACAGAAAGAATAAAGCCTGAAACATCTCATTCCTCTTCAAGCTCCTTTGTTGGGCTAAAAACTGCTGCAGTGTTGCACTGGAGTGCATGCTCTGAGAGACCTATCCTTCTAATTTCTATTTCCAACTTTTCATTCTTACGCTTGAATTATGCTTCTGTGGGAAATCTACGCTGTAACTTTCCACGTAACCTGACGTGCACCTCCCGAGAAATGTAACTGCATGTCGGGTCGATGCAGCCCACAACGACTCTGATTGGCGTGGAAGGTAACGATGTAGGGTTAAGAGGTGTTTCTGGTTACGACGTAGATTCCCTGCAGAAGTCTAAATCAAGTTGTAGACTTCACTAAAGGAGCTTTGCATGATTCAGAACTCAAAATAAGTCTTACTGATCTCATACTAAACCCCTCAGTTCATCTTCTGTCTTAAACAAGACAAGGTGTTTTAGCTCCTCCCCTTTTACACCCCTTTTCTTCTGATTGGCAGCCCATCTTAAAAAGTAGGTTTGAACAGCAGGTGGGTGTGGCTTCTGTGCCTGAGATGACCATATTGGGGATATCCTCTCTGTATGACAACATTCAGATCCAAGAGTAAAAAAAACTGTGTGAAACTGAGTGTTTAGAGCAGTTTAAAGCCTGAGCTTCAGGCTCACACTGACCTCATTAGAAACTTTACTTAATATGAACTTCCACTGCTGGAACAGGAGATATGAGAGGAATTTTTTGGAGCCAATTTTAATTGAGTTAAATCACCAAAATCTGCATGTGTCCTTATGTTCTCTACCAGAAAAATATCACTAATTCTTCTAGTCCAGTACATCTAGTTCCTTCTCCTGTGCAGATAGAGTTAGTAAATCGATGAACTGAGCAGGATCAGATATTTGAACCTGTGGGTCTGCAAAGCTGTGTTTATTTTACATGGAATATTTTTAATAAGAGGGAGGCTGAACACATTGTCAGGTAACACATGGTACTTTTGTGTTTCTTAATTCCAACATGTGGTGGGAGGTTATTTGGATGGAATATACCAATAATAATTTGTTTTCACCAATTCAATGAAATGGGGACTAAATTTACATTTTTATGTAAACAAGAGTTGTAGTGGACTGGAGTGACTTCTGGAGCTACAGCATTAGGAGATAAATTGACCAAAAATCTCAAGAACTGAAACAAACGCATTAAAATCAACTTACTTTTACATTTTTGGTGAATTTAGGAACCTTACTGTAATGTTTTACATGTATTTGCAGGTATAAAATGTCCTTACTTTGCAAGACATCTGAGCAGTTTCACACAAAAACCTGAAACACCAAAGAAATATGAAACTTGTCTTACTAGTGAACATTTAAAGCAACAGAAAATATTATTTAAAATGAAAGAGAACCAATATTTGGAGATATGTGCATATTTAAGACAGACAGAGATGGGAGGAACATCAAAAGAAAGGAAATTAATCCACAAAAGATTTATGGATTAATCAGATTTTGAATAATTTAGCCTCAAATCTTACAGATTACTTCCTTCAGTACCTGATTATTCTTGTATAAAATGTGAAAAAGTAGGCCCGGAGGCTTTAAGACTTCCTCAGATGTGACAGAACAACGACAAATTCTCACACTGAGAGGTGAAAGTGGCGAATTTTGGGTGTTTTTGCTCATAGAATACAATTTTACCGACTTTTAGTGTCACAAACAACTTCATAAATAAAATGATATCTGATCAGACTGACAGGCTGGTAGTATTGTAGGGATAAAGTAGATATTTGTGCTAATATTTGGTAGCTTTAGGCTATCAAATGGTGTCATGTTTTCTTTTTTACTTGTTTTGTTAGGAATAATTTTAGTCTATCCAGAGTTTCCCCCCTCGAAGTGATTGATTGAAATAAAAAAAAAAAAAGAAATATATTTAGTTCAAACATAAATCCATAGTATTGGTTAAATATCCAGCTCCCTCCTGTGACTCTAAGGTTGATTATTTCCTAAAACATTTCTGTATCCGCTCACTTCACTCCTGGTCGTCTACTCGCCAGGGGAGCAGGTGTAGACCTCAGCACGGGGCTCCAGAGGTGGGGTGCAGGCAGGTGAGGAAGGTGAGGGAGGTTCTTCTTCGTGCAGCTCCACTGAGTTCTCTTTGATGTTGCTTCTCCAGCTGATGCTCCCTCCCAGCCCCAAGCTCCTTATGCTGCTGCTTCCGCTGCTGCTGCTCCGAGGAGTGGAGCTGCTGTACAATACCTCCCCGCCAACACTGCCGCTGCCGCCGCCACGCCTGGGAACACCCGACACATCAGGAGGAAGAGAAAAAAGGGAGGAAGAGGAGGGTCAGAAAGAGAGGAAAGATAGCAGAGGAGAAAAAAAGCTTTTTGCAAGGAAAAATAATAATAAAAAGGAAGAAGGGCCTGAAGTCCTGAAGCAGGAGTAAACTGGAGGCAGAGTAATGAGGAGGATGAAATAAAAAAGCCTGTTAAGGAAGAGGAGAACATTCCCAGAAGGCTTTGAGGGCAGTTTGCAGATCAGTAGCGCCTGAAGACGAGCGTGAAACAAGAGCAGCGAGACATGAAAGGAGGAAAAGGAAATTTAAAATCACAAGTGAGCTTATCCTCAAAGCTCAGCCACTACAAACATGAGAGGGTTTCATCAGAATTAGGCTTCATTAGATTATTTTAACAATGTTAAACAGTTGTATTTGTGTTCAGTGTTGCAGATGGAAGTTATGGTCTAACCGTGGTTTATTTTACCACTGACCTCAACCCCCAGGACATTTAGCACCATTTTGTGAAAACTGCCAGTGTGGCTCATTTATGAACGAAGTGTCCTTTTATTTATCTCTGACGCACTGGGTTACCGAGAGGGATCTGCCACTCCGAGCATGTCAAAGTGCAGGATTACCAAAAATCTCCAGTTCGATCCTGAGAGGAGAGACAAATCCCTTTGGGGTTACGTCAGGAAGGCCAAATCAAACATGTCGAGCAATCCCTTTTGAACAAGGGAGCAGCTGAAAGTAGCTTCTACTGTGAGATTTAACTCAAACCGTGATGGTTTTGTAAACTTAAAATAGTATTCATTGCCTAAATCTAACCAAGTAGTTTTAATCATCTAAGACTGAGTTAAACCTAGCTAAATCATTTTTATTGACCAATGTTTTTAACCCCTAACCAGTAGCTGTTAGCACCTAAACCTAACTAAGTAGTTTTTAAGGCCTAGGCCTAACAGGGTCATTTTTAATTGCCCAAATCTAACAAAGTTGTTTTGAGCACCAACACTGAACCAAGTAGGACTTAGCACATACATCTAAATAGTTTTTAACACTTGAACCTGACAGAGTAGTTTTTAGCATCTAAATCTAGCAGTAAGTAGTTTTTAAGGCCTAAACTGAAGCAAGTAGCCTTTAACATTAAAACTAGCTGTCTAAATCTAAACAAGTGGTTTTTAGTCCCTAACCAGCAGGTTAAGTAGTTTTCAGTATCTAAAACAAGTAGTTTTTAACTGAGCTGTTTTAAGTGCCTACACATTAGCAAGTAGTTTAAGGCCTCAACCAGTAGTTTTTAATGCCTAGACTTATCCAAGTAGTTTTTAATATATATAAATCTAACCAAGTTTTTTTTTTAGCATGTAAATCTAGCCAAGTAGTTTTTTGGTTTTTTTTCGCCTACACCAGGGGTATTCAAAAAAATTTAAGGAGGTCCAGTTAGAGAAAATTTTATCAAACAAAGGTCTGGAATATAAAGTTAAACATTTATTATAATTCAATGCAATATATTTGAAATAAGCCTAATAATATCAGTGTCTGTATATAGTCAACAACTGGCTGTCGAGTAAAAGAAAGTACAATTTAATAGTATTTCAACAATGTTTATTATTCTTTTTCACTATGAACTGGAGGGCTCTCTAATAATAAAATAATGATAAATGTTCTTTTGCACTCAAAAGTAAAACAAAGAGCTTATCTTATTTTCAAATAAAATGCTTAATTTAAAAAAATAATGAAAAGATGTAGTTTGAGTTTCGCCTTTTCTTCTTTTTTGTTAATTATACTTCACATGTAAATAATCTCAACAAATATTAAACTTTAATCCCTCTGCTCTCTCTCTCTGTTCCCTCACTTCTTCGGACTTCAGCATGTCGTCTCCTCGCGGACTTTTCTATTTTGACATATATGCATTCCCAACAAGGCAGCACGGTGGCTTGGTGGTTAGCACTGTTGCCTCACAGCAAGTCCTGGGTTCAACTCCACCATCTGTCCGGGGCCTTTCTGTGTGGAGTTTGCATGTTCTCCCCATGTTTGCGTGGGTTCTCTCCGGGTACTCCGGCTTCCTCCCACAGTCCAAAGACATGCATTTAAAGGGGTTAGGTTAACTAGTGATTCTAAATTGCCCACAGGTGTGAATGTGAGTGTGAATGGTTGTCTGTCTCTCTGTGTTAGCCCTACAACAGACTTGCGACCTGTCCAGGGTGTACCCTGCCTCTCGCCCTATGGCAGCTGGGATAGGCTCCAGGCCCCCCGCAACCCTGAATTGGATAAGCGGAACAGAATGGATGGATGAAATCTGTTTCGGACAAGTGTCTACCACCCTCAGACTGACGGGTTGGTGGAGCGGCTGAATAAGACTTTAAAATCCATGATTCGTAAGTTCATTCACGAGGATGAGCGCAATTGGGATCGCTGGTTAGACCCTCTGTTGTTTGCAGTGAAGGAGGTGCCCCAGGCCTCTATGGGATTTTCTCCCTTCCAGTCGTTGTTTGGCAGGAAGCCGCGGGGGGTGTTGGACCTTATTAAAGAAAACTGGGAGGAAGGTCCAACAAGCCTGGCCAGGAGTGAAATTCAATACGTCCTGGACCTGAGAGCAAAGCTGCACAGGTTATCACGGGAGGTTGTCACGGGAGAATTTGCTCCAGGCCCAGGAACGTCAGCAGTGCCTTTATAACAGAGGGGATAGGCTCAGACAATTTTCACCGGGAGACAAAGTGCTTATATTGCTTCCTTCATCCAGCTCAACCCTGGACCGGTTAGACACTGCTCGCTTTTTCATGACACTGGATTTGACCAAGGGCTATTGGCAGATTCCCTTGTCTCCAGAGTCCAGGGAAAAAACGGCTTTCTTCACTCCGTACAGATTGTACCAATTTGTCACACTTCCATTTGGCTTGTTCGGAGCCCCGGCCACCTTCCAGCGCCTTATGGATCGGGTGCTGCGTCCACACGCTACATATGCTGCCTTTTAGGCCGCTTAATTGATCTCACCCAAAAGGGTGCCCCAGATCTGGTCCGGTGGATGGAGCAGTGTCAGGCAGCATTTGTACAGGTGAAAAATGCTCTCTGTGGGGAACCCCTGCTCTACACTCCTAACTTTTCCCTCCTTTTGTTCTGCAGACTGACGCCTCGAACAGAGGGTTGGGGGCTGTTTTGTCCCAGCAGGTAAGGGGGGTTGACCACCCTGTGGTTTACATCAGCCGGAAGCTGTCTGAATGAGAAGCCAGGTACAGCATGGTGGAGAAGCTCCAGCCCTTTAAGTTCAAGGTGATCCATAGGCTGGGGGCGCAGATGGTTGTGGCTGATTTCCTCTCCCGCTCGCGGAGGGGGGAGATAGGCTAGGCCAGACGGTTCCCCGGCCTAAGTCGGGTGATGGGTGTATGTGGCGGGGTGTGGTTTGTGGCTCAGCTGCAGGGGAGGGGTGGAGCAGTGGGTTCAGGGGGCAGTACCAGGGAAGGCTGGCCGACACAGCTGGCCCTCATCAGGTCCATCAAGGTTTTCCCTATTTAGGAGGACACTGGTACCAGGAAAGGGAGAGCTGAACTGAACTGGAGAGGAGGGAGGCTGAAAAGCCCCTCCAATGTGTACATAAACATTAGTGTGAATAAAACATTCGTCTGCCGTGCTAAGGCTGTGTGTGGCTGGGTTCTTTTGTTACACAATGAGTGTACCTTAGGTGCACCTAAAAGATAAAGGTCACTTTTTCGAAGATGCCAATGTTCACATTTTGGACAAAGAAGACAGATGGTTTGAAAGAGGAGTAAAAGAGGCCATCTATGTCCATTGTGAACGACTGTCATTGAACAGAGGTGGTGGCTTACGACATCAACTGTCAGCCACATACAATGCAGCCTTGAGATCCCTTCCCAGGCGCCTCAACCCCCATCCACATCTTGCATCAGGTGACCTCAATAGGTCACATGATAGGTTGGGGCAAGGTCTCACAGTGGTTTCACCCAACACCTGTGGTGATAATGACCCACGCCTTTTTTTTACACCTTGGCTCATGTGACGACTCACATGATCAGTAGTGGGTTAACAACCACCACTCAAGAGACAACCCCCACTAGGGTTTAAATACCTGGGACACTCCACCATTTGGTTTTAGAACTGAAGAAGCCTCTTGGATGAGACGTGAAACGTTGTAAACAACTTAAAGAAGTCCAGTCGCCTTCTTTCAAACGCCTTAGACCAGATCACGTGGGGTTGCCTTTCACAGGTAAGACTGAACAGTTGTTTTTTTAAATTGTTTCTGGCAATTATAACATTTTGAAAACAGAATTTGCTGATGTTGTGGATAATACTATTAATTCCCACGGTGAAACCAGCCTCCAAACAATGAAGAAATCAATCTTACTTAACTAAACTAACTACTCTAATTGTTGTTAGGTGCTTAGCTAACTTTGCTGATACTATGTAGGTTTCCCGAAGATAAAGACCTGTGAAAGCAGTGGGAAGTAACTCTCAGAAGAGAAGGGTTTTCTGCTAGCCCGTCGTCCATGCTCTGCAGTGAGCATTTCAGACCTGAGGACTTTGACAGAACAGGTCAGACAGTCGGGATCAAAGATGGAGCTATTCCTTCAGTCTTCTGTTTTCCAGCTCATCATCTGTAATGATGCATTTTCTTTATTAATACGTTGACAATGTTGAGATGCAGAGACATTTTTACTTGACCAAGGATTCCCCGTGCATGCAATACAGAGAATAACAAAGACTCTTCTGCTCCTTCATTTATAGTGGACATTTGTCTCAACATATGTTTCCATTCATGAGGTCCCACTACATGAAGCTTTCTTGGCCTCCAACTTCCCAGCCAAGTTGGCACCATGGCTATGGTCTCCCTACATATTTGTCCATAAACTATATAATGATGTATGTCCCACTAAGAAGACAGAAACCAGATGCTGAGTGTGAGCTCATGTGTCTTGTTAGCATGTACCTTTTTGAGGAAAGACAGAACTCACTTAGTTTTAACCAAATTTATTTCAAGCAGGAACATTAAAATGATCTTGTACAAGGACCTTCCCTGTTTGAGTTGACATCACGTCAGTCGCCCAGAAAAGGATATGGACTTCCTGTTACAGTGTTATTTATAATTGTTAAGAAACAAAGGTAGACAATATAATTGGTTAAACCGCAGACGAGGGCTGTGGTTTAGACTTAGGACTCCTTTCATTGGCGCGCAGGCTGGTCCCAGCCTCTTGGCGCTCAGCTTCATCCAATTTACTGGGGACAGTGCCCTGTAAGAAATTCCTCCCTACACTCTCTACTCTTTTCTGCATCTCCCCCTAATGAGGAGCTGTTTTTCTCTCAACTCACATCTTCAAAGCAGTTTCACTATCTGACTCCCTTTTGCCTCCCCTACTCCCTCTACTTCAGTTTCAGTTATTCATGCCAATACAGGATATTTACCTGATTGCAGTGTGATCTCACCCTTAACCTATTTCACAAAATAAAACTTAATTTGTAGCCTTCTAATAACCTGGACTTTCTTCTCCACTTGTGTTGATCGTTAGCACCGCAGGATCAATGCTCTGTCCCTTCATACCTAATCAACAGGTCATTGCATCTCTTTGATTAAACAATACCTAGCACATTGTGAACATAAATATTTTAAATCCCAACAGTACCACCGCTTACTACAGACACTGATGCAAGTTTGTAATAGGATTGGATAGCCCAGCTGTGGACATCAGCAGAGGAGGGCAATGCTCTCCAGACTCTCCAATGCACTCTAGACTTTTCACACTTATCCAGAACTATTTACAACACCGTCACCTCTGGTAATGGTGGTGACATAGGCAATGATAAAAGACACTATACATGTTTTAGGACAAATGTGATATAATCCCCAAGAGACGTAATGAGGCTACAACACTTTTGTTTGCTGTTGTGTGCTGCCAACCCACACCCAAACCGGTAGTAGACAATTAGCAACAGGTTAAGAGTTGATTTTAGTATGTTTGTTTTCATACATAAGTCAATAATAGAGAAGTATCAGCATTATCAGAGATTAAATGATTGATTGAAGTGATTTTTATAAAGTGTAATTGAGCTGTTTGCTATACCTTGCTAAAACTATGCTTAAATAAATTTCCTATCTGCAGTTAAAGTTAAAGTTGTGGACATTCACTCTTTGGTTCTCGTTTAACAGTAAAAGGATAAGCCTGCGTGTATGGTAAACATCAATTTGAGGTTCTAATAGGTTATTTTAGCCAATTAATAAATAAATAACATACCCTTGAGACCTGTTATCCTGGTCTCTGAAACATTCTTAGCAAATAACAAGTGCCAGAGATCTTTAGGGGAGAGCTGCTGTTAATGGGCATGACTGTCAATGGAGTCTCATTAAAGGGGTTGCTGGTGGGGTTCATTGTCAGAGGAATTTATGCAGGGTGGGCGCCCAGAAGAAGGTAGTTAGAAGCTAAGTGAGTCTCCTCGCCACCAGCTTAAACCAGTCTCTGTCAGCCTACTAGGGTAATACCCATAGGTGCGGGGACTCTGACCCTTTAGACGGAGAGCCGGTCCAGACCTCCTGTACAGAGGTAACTGGGATCTAACAATTTAATTAAACTCAAATTAAAATCTTGTGTCAAATGCAAACTAGTGCAAGCATAACAGTGGCAGGCTAACAAGTATTCATCATAAAACATTCGACAAACTCACCTTGAAGCTCTTGGCCTTTCGATGAAAATTAAATTTTTGTGTTGTAGAAAAGCCACTAGGAAAAGTTCAGTTGGTTTTATAAGACACAATCTGCGTATACAGAGTGTGATCCATTACTCTGTAACTCTACACTGCTAATCGAAAGACCTTTGGGCCTATCAATTGAGCTGTAAGCCAAAGAACAGGATGATGAGGAAAATTAAATCAGCTAAAAATTTTTAAAGGGAAGCCACAGAAGAATATTGTTAAACATCAGAAATACTTTTTAAAAACATCAATTCAAAGCTAGTAAGAGCTGAACTTTTTTCCTACTGAAAATTTTATTTGTATTTCCCAATGTATACAGTCAACAAAATATTTTTCTTCATTGTTATGGCACTTTTATGCTCACCGTGCACCCCCTGTCACGAGTGCCGCGTGCCAAATTTGACATCACATCCTGTGTCGCGCGACACAATATTTGTGGTGCTTCAGCCGGTCTGCACCTCTCGATTTTTTTAACCTGGCGTGTTGCGCCGCGGCCGCCGCAGCTGAGTTGAAGACACGAGTGTACGATCGTGTCGGGTTTTACTGCTGTTTTAATGTTATTTCAGTACAGAAGCTCAGAGATATACAGATATACAGAGGGAGATGTTACAACAGTTTCAAAACATGAGACTTTGTGGAAAAAACTTTGAATAAAACACTCTGCAAAGTCTTTGCTTCCAGTTTTGACTTCTTCTCTTCCTTTATCAGCGTTGATGTGGCAGTACCGTCTGAGTGGAGACACCATATAAGCACCACACTTAAATATCATGTCATTATGTTATGTATAAACAGCATTTTAGTGACAAGTTATAAGCTGCCATCACTTTTTGGTAGTATGAAAACTGCATATTATCAGTTGTAATGTTCCTTTAAAGGTATTTCAGCTGTTATAAGGGACTGTTTGCAGTATAATCTGTCACATATAACCCCCCTGAATGATATTTAGCAAATCTGAAGAAGAAACAATATCCCAATCTGCAATCTCAATTGTTATTCCCAAAAAACAAGAGAGTCATAAGGATACTGGCACAATAGGTCTTTATTGCTTTACCTACAAATGCTGCAGTCTTTTAACCAATATAAACAGATAGTAGACATACTAAACCTACAGACATCATTAATTATAATATCATGCTGCCTATAGTCATTCGTGACTGTGCTATACACTGCAAACAAACTTTTGATGACAAGCGTTATAATTCGGGTACAAGAAATTATAAAGTTCCATAAATACATACCTTTGCCTAATAACACGGGCATAAATTTGTGGTTATGTGCACATTTTGTCAGTTTGATCAGTTTGAATAAGTGGTCGTAACTGCAGCTGCGCCAGTTTCTGGCAGACGATCACTCACCGGCCGAAGCGACACCACAACGGCGGCGCGCGCCAGCCGATACGACACAGGGCGTTCTTAGGGCGCTTTTATGCTCGCCGTGTGCCCCTTGCCGCCGAATTTGACATTGCATCCTGTGCGCACGATACATCATGTGTCGAATTCGGCGCGCGACGAGTATAAAAGCGCCCGTTGCGGCGGAGCGCGCCGAAAATCATGCTTAGTCATTGGTCGCCTCGCGCGCCGCCGTGCGACAGGGCCGCGCAGCCAGCATAAAAAGAGGTCTCTCAGCTGGGTAAAAACAGTTAGTGTGGGAACATTGTAGACACGCAGGCTTTCACTTCTCAAACTGCAAGAGGAAAGTACTTTAAGGACACAAATCTTTCTTTTCAAAGGTAGGCATTTCTCCAAATGTATTTTAAAGAGTTTTAATGTGACGCATGACGAAAATGAGCATTATATTTGGAGCAAGATGCTGTCTACAGATGTGTGTGTGTGTGTGTGTGTCTATTTTCGCTTTTGTTCCGCCTCAGAATAATATCAGAACACTCGGAAGTTTTAGAACAGCTCTGATCCTGAACAAACACAACACAACCATTTATCTCAGTGCAGGGTGACTGTATGACGTATGACGGTGAAACGTAACAGGCTTGGATAGTAGATATTTCAGCAGAGAGAGAGGCGGAAACATAAAGAACGTTTCATTTGCTATATTCATATAGCCGTACATTAAATCAACATGGTGTGAACCAGTTGTCATTGGGACAAGACAGACAGCCAGCGGCGTAACTTGAGGCAGCCTGCGAAGTGCCCCACCCATGACCATGGCCCCGAAAGTTTAATATTAAAGAGGGGTTTCCTTTTTAATATTAAAGCTTTCAAGTTCTCGATCACCATACCACCACTATTGTGCGTGCATTATCATTGTTTTCCTTCTTCTCTCTCATGTCACGCATATTTATAGGAACTCTCACTTGTCACTTGTGGAAATTACTCATGAACCTGTTGACGTCAACTATGCGAAAATCTGTTTTTCGGTGTCTTCGGCGGCACAGCGGAATTATAAACTATGTTCAGGGAGCCAAATCCACAGCAAAAATAAATAAATAAATAGTAGTTTGTGTTTGTGTTTTTGTAAAGGACTGTCGTCACTTATCTGTTGAATATATTCACTCATAGTGTAATATGTGTGTGCGAATCTAGTCCACTGGAAATAATTGCTGAATGAGGAATTCTATAAATGAGTGTGCTTGTTTGGTCTGTCTGTGAGGACCTGTGGGTAATGGGCATCTCTCTTATGTTCCACGTTTATAGACCTTACAGTTGTCTTTATGTAACTTTAGCAAGGCTAAATCTGTTTGTGGAAGCCTAGTTGAAGAAGATGGTGCGACTTTATAGCATTCCCCTAATCTTTGACTGTGGTCGCTGTCCATGGTGCTGATCAAAAGCTGGAATGAAGCTATTGATTGCTATATATTATTTTTGTATTTACACAGTCTGTGTGTGTGTGTGTGTGTGTGTGTGTGAGAGAGAGAGAGAGAGAGAGAGAGAGAGAGAGAGAGTGAGTGAGATAGAGTTGTTACAGCTGTCTACATAACTGTGACACTTGGGTAAAATTGGAAAAGATATTTGATAGCCAAATTTGGTATTAATAACGCATGAGATATTTATAACAAAAATCTCATGATGCTTCTTTCCAGTCCCATTAATGTAGTCACAAACTAATTTCTGTCAAATGAGACGGTTTCTGAGCTGGACAACTTTGTTCTTCAGTCTGTGGATGTGAAGGTTTGTTGGGACAGAAGAGACAGATTCCAAAAAAGTCATACAGTATATGTAATATAGTATACTATGTAAATTGAACTGTTTAATTGAGAGAAACTCTGCTGGTCGTCTCTTACATAGGTACAATGATGAGAGCCTGTGGTCTGCTAACTGTACAGAACAAACAAGGTAAAAATTTGATGAACATCAAAATGCAATTTCACTTACTGACTGTTGGAATTATGTTCCTTTATCAGTTCCTCTGAAGAGCATTGAGGTGGAACTGGAGGTGAGGGACCATGTGGCTACAGTGGTCTCCACTCTGAACTACGAGAACAAGGAGGACAAACCATTAGAGGCTGTTTTTGTCTTCCCTCTGCCTGGAGATGCTGCTGTCTGTCATTTCAGTGCTAAGATTGGACAGACACAGATTGTAGCTGAGGTGAAGGAGAAACAGAAGGTGAGCTGGACAGTAAATATAACCTCATTATAAGTAAGATTAAAAATAACAATAAACACAGTGAATGTTACTGACATGTGTCACCGGGTCCTTCAGGCTCGTGAGGAGTATGATGATGCTCTGAGCTCCGGTCAGCAGGCCTTCCTATTGGAGGAGAGTGAGCAGAGTCCAGATATATTCTCTCTGAGTGTGGGCAGTCTGCCTCCAGGAGAGAGCGCCTCCATCAGGTTGGATTACGTCACTGAGCTGGCTGTGCAGGCTGATGAGGGGCTGAGGTTCTGTCTGCCTGCTGTGCTCAACCCTCGATACCAACCTCAGGGTAGGAAAACTTCAAAATATTTGGAGCAGAAATCCTTAAAATATATCAGGGAAAGTCTTGAACCAACCTTCACACCACTGAC